>JABXWE010020789.1:0-22135 GCA_014611495.1 Limonius californicus | reverse complement strand
GTTCAATAGATTATTAGACATAATTTCGCAAAACTGTAGTCTTCAATCATTGTCGTCTTCGTTTAGTTCTTGAACAAGTTTTATCCTGTATGGGTGAAATTTGTGCTTTTTTAAAATTCTCCATACCCTGCTTGTTGAAACCCTCGATGCCTGGGAAAGTTGATTTGAAGATTGATTGTTATCCATTGCAACGTGTCCCAAAACAGCAACTTCAACATGTTCATTAATAATTGGTCTTTCTGGTTGATGTTTTCTGTTTGTCACTGAGCCAGTCTCCATGAATTTTTGCATCAACTTTATAACATACTGATGGCGAATGAATGTTTTGGGATGAATGTCATTGAACGCACGCGCCGCGGCTCGTGCACAGTCATTATTTTTGAAACAAAAATGCACAATCTCGATTCTTTCGGCAGTGGTGTAAACTATGTTGACACTTTTATAATATTCAGAATGAACTGAATGTTGACTGACAGCTGAAAAAACAAAAGATGAAACAAAAGCACCTAGGTACTGCTATATTCAGCAGCTTAACCGAAATAAACAAAATATAGTTTTTAATTTTTTTATGTCTCAATTTCGGGCGAATAAAAAAAATAAATAGTACAATGAATTCCTTATGAAATAACCTTTCCAACGATGTGCCACACATGGTATGGTGCCATTTGAAATTTTAGAGGGGGTGGCTGTGACGGCTAAGGGGTTGATAATAGACGTCCGAATTTTAGGTGAAAAGATGACCCCTTTGCTGTCTTTGTTGACATGTCTTGGCGATTTTCAACTAAAAAATTGTTTTGAAAGATACTGAGGGTGGCTACTTTTCGTTGAAAAACCCTGTACGTCCCACATGAAATAGTATACGTACCACCTCTTTATATTAGCTGCAGAAATTGTAAGCATATAACTGGTAGTCGTAAACAGTACAGCAACTTCATAAAATAGAGAAACGGTCTACTAAAAATTAATATGTAATACTACTGTAACATAATCAACATATTTAATTTCTAAGTAATATTTGTATGTTTTTTTTAGGTTTTGCTTACCACGTTAACGTATAGGATGTAGACGTTGCAAAAATGTTTAGAGTAAGGATGCGGCATAAGCACACTGTTGTGAAGCTACTTAGGGACACCAACTGATGACGCACGACTAGTGGCGCACATAGAAATTTCACAGTTTTATAAAAATTCAATTTAATTACTATTTTTATATAACTGAACTACTTTCCTTTAAACAATCTAGTTGCGAACACCAACTAGGGTAGGTGTGGCCAGTGGCGTCACATATGGATGTCGTAAGGTTGTTAACACTTAGTAGGTTCTAGCTAATGTTAGACTTTTTATTGTTCTAATTATAATTATTATGAAAAGATTTAACTAACATTTTGCGCATTCCTATTTAATTTTAGCTGCTGATAAAGGTATATCAAATAGAGATTGGATGTTCTCTTGTGTTAAAAAGGTTAACTATTTTAAAATATGCAACACAGGACATCATTTTGAAATGCGTTTCTTATTACGGTGTTTAATATTATACAGAGCACTTAGACATATCTTGCTGCTTTTGAGAATAAATCCTATCAACTATTTCAATTTCTATAATAAATTCATGAATTAAATATGTTTTTATACTTCAATACTAATTATCTTACAAATTATATTAAAAATTTTTATCTAGTGTAAGTACCACGGAAATGCCAGATATATTGTTGAAACTGCATCTTCATAGAAACACGCAATAACTACAAAAGTGTTGAATAATATCACTAAAATACTAAATACAAATAATTGACAATATGATTGTGTATCGAGTTATAACTAAATAAACAAACAAAAAATAAACGGAAAACTAATGAAACCGCCAAAGATACGCAAGTAGTTATACCATTGATGCCGCATTGTCATATAACGCATACCGTCACAAAACATAAACGGTTTTTACTGGAATGTACGAGGTGTATCCAATTGAAACCCATCTTTGCTTTATAAAATTTATCCAACAATCAAATTACAAATAATTACCGTCACAGTTAAGGCACCTATCCCATTGTTTTACTAACAGACGTATACCCTGATCATAGAATTCTTGTGGCTGCTGATTGAAGAGGTCTTCCACAGCTATCTGTACTTCTGCGTCAGACACAAAATGTCGACTTTTTAACGCCTTTTTCAGCGATCCAAAAATATGGAAATCGCAAGGCGATAGATCCGGGCTATAGGGTGGATGCTCTAAAACTCAAATCCAGCTGATTGTAGGTCCTCGTGGAAGGCCTAGAGGCCAACAGCTTATGGGAATGAAACTCACCTTTATTGTGCCTATATATTTAACCTTGCAAAATTCGTACACAAACAAGTACAAAAGACACAATAATACGAGGCAGTACATTTTTAACACACATTTAATTAGACTGTTAAAAATGACAGACTACAAGAAAAAAAGGACAACAAATGATAACTCTATGATTTTGGATTACATATTTTTTACTTTTAGAACGTTCACAAAAAAAAAACTCGCAGCCACTGGTGCAACGATATTTACGTTTTTCATACAGCTACGTGCACCAGGGACGCTGAAGTTCACAAGAATAAAACAAGATATAATTTTGTGAGCTTTATATATAACAACAAACACCAAATATGGCGACTGAAGGTCGTCTTTCTAGTTACATGAAAGCAAAATTTAAAGTTTGCAAGTTAATGCGAGCGAAAAGGGTTTCTTACTCACAACACAAAAACTAGATTTTTACCTTGAACGATTCTAGGAGCGGCCGGCACAATACTGGGGTTGTTCCTTCTTTCTTTCCCCGATGCAGGTACAGTCTGGGGTACTTTCAGGTCCGGGAAAAAGGGTAGACGATTCCAGGAAAGTTTGGGGCGAAGACTTGGTTGGTACGCCCCTGGGAATTAAGATGATTTCCAATGGGGGTCTGTAGGCGTTCAGAGCGACGGCAACTTCAGGCGATTACAACACAGCCACCAGTTTTAACCATCACCTTTTCACGGGTTTAATCCAGTGAGGCAACGAAACACAACGTTTACGGGATCGATTCGCTTGTATCTGAAATAGATCGACAGAGCAACTTCACTTAATTGCCTTATATCAAGGCTGAACTGCTAAACATATATTTGGATCCGACTTAAGTCGAAATAATTATTACCTACGGCAATATTCGGTACGTTAAACTCAAGATTAGCAGACGCCGCGAATAATCCGCTCGTCGAAGAACCTCCGTTCAGACCCAGAGCTTGTCGCCTACTGACTTTTTCACCGCGTTCCCAAAAAAAAACGTCACATAAGCCTAATTTCGTTCTAGAAGAAGTCCCCGCGTGCAACTTCCCAGAAAACCTTCGGGAAGCGATATTGGAACGCTAACGCAGCAAAAGGAGAATTCTTAGAAGTGTTTTCTAGCTCGGCAAATATGGTTCACAAAGAAAGAAAATTTTGAGACGGTTTTGAGCATCAATTAATTTCTGAACGGAAAAATACTAACAAACTGTAGTCAACACAAATTTGCCATTATAATCGCTTTTTTAAGTCCTATGGAGCGGCCATTAGATTTTGACCAGCTCAAATGAAGCGACACATTTTTAAATGAATATAACAACAAGGGTCCGTCATGGTCGAAAAAAAAATGTTAACATCACCTTGCCTGTAGAAGATTGTGTTTTATACTTCTTCTTCGGTGGTGGTGAACTTGAATGTTTCCACTGCATCGACGATAACTTACTGGATGGCTCGTAGTAATGGCACCAAATTTCTTCACCAGCAACTATTGACAGAAGAAAGTTATCACCATTTTGCCTATAGTCTTTGAGGTGTTGCAGAGATAAGTCCATTCGCAAGCAGTTTTCTTCATTAGACAAGAGAAGAAGAATCAGTTGCGAACAAACTTTGTGTAACCCAGATTACGAACAATACTATGGATAGATCGTACACTCGCACCAACAATTTCTGAAAATTCTCTAATTGAAATTCGACGATTTTCTCTAATAAGGCCTTCCACAAATCCCATATCGCATGGTCGCGGTTCGTCCATAGTCTCCTCTTTCCATTCTTAAATTTTCGGCACCGCTCCTTCACAGTCTCGTACGCAATACATGCATTTCCAAACACTGCTTACATTTGCATATAAATCTGCAATGGCTGCACACCCTCAGCGCCTAAAAATTGTAGGACCGCACGCTGGTCAAACGTGGACGGATTTTCTACAACAAACGCCATTTCAAAATCGAAGTTTTAATACTCAGAATCATATTCAAACGCCAGAAACTTATTAATATGGTGCTTACCAACACTATTAACAGTAACAAAATTACCAATTTAAAACTAATAAGAGCAAAAATATTTATAAAGCCCGTTGGTGACCTGGGACACCATTTGCACTCTCCCTTGTCGTATGACCGGTAGTGTGCAAAGCCGCATGTATTCTTTGTAACATCATTGGAAAATTCCTTACTATTTAAAAGTGGATAACAAATTTCATTTTACGTATTTTAAATAAAGTTCCTGCATAACTTAAACAAATATTTGTAAAATTTGCAGTAATAGAAGTAGTTTTTCTGTAGATTTTCTTGATGGGAGCTGACCTTCAACTGCGTATATGAATCTAGAATTAGCTGTACCACAAGTAAAGATGTTACTGGTCCTTACAATTGTAGACTTACAGCGCCTTCAAATTGCGCCATTTATTGACATGTAGTTACATTGTACGGTCTTTCTACATCCTGTTTTTAAGAACGTTTCAAATTGCGCCATTTATTGACATGTAGTTACATTGTACGGTCTTTCTACATCCTGTTTTTAAGAACGTAAGATAAATAACAGTCAAGGTGTGCTAAAGTAAAAGGTAAAGGTAGGGAAAAATCAACCTAAATTTATGCTACATTTCGATTTAAATCAGTGAAGTGTTTTCGCGTCACACACAGATTCCCATTAGAGAAAAACTACTCAACAGTCTCGATTCAAAGTGTACTCCATTATGTGGCAGATTATTAACAGATTTTAGAAACTCCAGAATTTACAGTTCAATTTGTCTTACATGAAAGCTCATTTTCTGAATTCAAGGTATTACCAAAAGAAAAACTGGAAACTAAAAATATGGTTGTTAAGAAATCTTTTGATATTAATGTCCATCTCCTTTAAATAAAAGTAAAAGAGACAAACAAATTAGCATTTAAATCTCATTCTCAACCCGTAAAGTATAGATATTAGTGCACGTATCACTAGAATATGTGTATATACGTTGGATCTAAATAACTTTCAATTTATAACATGTATAACTTCAGTTTCATACAATTCACTGTAAAATATGTTTCATCCCACACTTTATAGCTTATAATACTCAGAGTAGGTGCTATGCCAAGGCCAAACAGTATTAATTCCCAAATGTTAACATTTGTAAAAAATGCAATTTCTGCACTTGGCGGGTAGCGGGTGGCCTACCCCTCCGTTTTAAATAATTAAGGAGCAAGAGGTATTACAGCGGTTGCCCACTGCGTGGTGCCCACCACATTAGCACGTGTGATGAATTTGACACGCAACAACCAGGTGTGAGGACTATAGGTTAGCAATTATGATGCTTCTACCCTTGTACCCATTTAGGACATTTTACCTATTTTCCTTTTCACACCTTTTTAACAAAACTACCGGCCAGCATTGCCATAGCAATAGATTTAGATTTCAATATAAATATTACGCAAACTCGTCTACTTTTATACAGAGTACTGTAAAGACTGTCGTAGTGTGTAAGCGCTTAGTTCATCTCTCTCAACCCGTCGCAGTTTTAACCAACGGGTAAAACTGTTGCAAAAGAAACGAAGTTTAAGGCGCGTTTATGGAGAATTTTACGTCAATTTACAAAAATGTAAATAACTTTCTTGTTTCTTGTCCAATTTTAATAAACTCCGTCGTTTTGGAAAGCTAACAGTGCAAGCTTAATTTCCAGTCAGAAAACATCTACTTTTCACACTCAATTGTAATTTTTGCAACTGGAAATTAAGCTTGACCTATTAGCTTTCCAAAACAACTAAGTTTATGACTATCGAACAAGAAACATAAAAGTATTCACCTTGATGTAAATAAACTATTTCAAATTATTACTAATACTGTTTCACTTAATGATTTAAAAAGAGTTCAACGACGTAACGCAAGAAACACATAAATACATTTTTAAACCTTAATACTAAGAATTTTAGTGGTACTAAAAACAGTAGTATAATTAGTGATCCAGATTTTCACACTGATTCTTCAGCAGTGCCAGTTAACACGATATTTCCGCAAAACAAACGACGGACATTAAGTTAATAATATGTTTTAACGTACATCTATTACAGGAAAACAGAAGAATTAAATTTATGATTGTTCAGAATTACTTCCGATGAGCGTAACCAGAGCAATATCGAAATACTTCAATACTTTAAATATTTTCTACCTACTATAATATTAAACTAACTGACACTAATAAGTTCCAGCTCAGAAGCAAAAAGGCGCGTTCAATTGCGTTTTCTGCCCGACTTTAATACGTACCAACTTGATTGATCCGCAAAAATAACCCCGTAACCGAATATTGTGCGTGGCGTTATCATTCCGCATCATCCAACCCCTATTTTCTCGATATTGGAAAGATTATGAAATGGCAGATGATTCCATTATTCCGCAGCTTGCTTCGTTTATTACTTTTGAAATCTGTGATTTTCACAGTTACAACACTGAACAAAATAGTACAGGTCGGGCGAGGCTTTTTGTCTTAATGAGGTTGTCACTTGCGAGAGTTATAGAAGGAAAAATAATAAGCATTTTGCACCAATTAAGGCCAGCAACAAACGTTTTGGAAGTAGGCTTAAAAGTAGCTTCCGGCTAAATTCCACCTAAATATTTAAAATAATTTTAACAAACAGATTTGATTGGCAAATTACATAAAATGAATTGATGGTTAGTGCTTTTTCGGCGCTTTAGGGATTAAGCTTCTTGGTGTTAACTTGAAAATTATTCGAAGGCTGGAGGACATAAAAAAACGATAACTAAAAGTTAGATAATTTAAAAATTCCCTTTTCCACATCAATAGCAATCATACTAACGTAAATATTTCGCAGAACTTCTTCGGTATCTAAGAAATGTAATACATGAAGCTATGAAAAATTGATTAAAATACGAACAGAAAGTTTAATATAAAATTTAAGAAATAAATTTAAACTCCCAAAGGTTTTAAACCATTCATTTAAAATGTTACGAAACTGGAAAAGTTTGTAAAATTAAGTTTTAGCATTCGGCAATGAGATAAATGGTGGTTAGGACCACTGGGTATAAATATCAATCCCTACAAATTTATTTTTGTTTAAAACATTGCTCCGGAAATAAAAAGAAGTTGTTGAACGAGTTTTAGAAGTTATAAACGTGGTTATTGAAATGTTGAAATTCTTTCATAATACTTCAAGAATATTATAGTAAGACACAATTCTTATCATTTCAACTTCTTAGTGTATACTGTTTACTATTTTGGTCAAATACCAAATACAATGTGGAAATGTATCAAGAATAATTTGTATAAAGAGGGAAACCTTTCAACATATATATATATATGTATATTACAAAAAAAAATACGTTTGGCAGCTTTTCTTATAACGTAAATGAATAATTTTGTAGAACAAGGAGATTTGAGGCTTATGAGGTGTTGCAAATGGTCTCCATCTTCCTGAATACAACTGCAGACTATTCTTCTTACATTTTATAAAATCTATGGAGAGTTGTTCATTTCCTGATATTTTTCTAAAATTGAATCGGAGTTTTGAAAATCGATTTTTTCAAATATTAGGATTCTCCGTGCTCTACATCCTTATATGTTGGTAATTAACGTATCCAAGCAGGTGGAACCATGTCTCGTCCGAGAAAAAATGTTACAGGCCAAAAGAGCTTTTTCGTCGGACCGCAGCAGGTCCGCGAAGTAGGGAGTGGTTCAATTAAGAAATGCTATAGGGAAGGAAATCTAACGTGGTTGTATACAGGGTAAGTGAAATTAATGGGCGCCACCCTCCAGGTTACAGCTGATTGCAGGTTCTTGTATGAGGGCCGAGAAACCTGCAGCTTACGGGAATCGAACTCATATTTATTGTGCCTCCTCCTGTATATAAAGCTTGCAAAGTTCATGCATCATAAAATACACAGAAATAAATGATATGGTGAATTTTAAGATATATACAGCTATTGCTTGAAATTGGTAACACACAGTACAAAAAATACAATCAAAATGGTAATAACTGGAGTTGAACAAAAGGGATGTTGGCACGTCCAAACCAAAGAGCTCGCCGCCACTGGCTTATGATATTTATGTTACTAAACACACAGATCTACGCAGCCAGAGAAGTTTGAGTTTAAAAAAATTAATTACACTTTAACCTTAACAAATAATGGAACAATGGGCAACTGAAGGTTGCCTCACTTTTAATATAACAAGGAAATTAATCTGTTCTATTTCTTAGTTACCAACAAAGCACTGGGAATAGGGAAAACAATCACTGTATAGTCATTGGTAAGTTTACCTCAGTTTTCTTCAGGTAGGTCTTTGAGAAACAGACGAAAATCGCAGGCACGCCCTTGACGGCTAGTTCGCGTTTGCGACGGAGCAATCGCAAAGACTTTCTTCGGGCAACGGGAAATTTCCAGCGTTCTTGCAGCCAGGAAGGAAACCTTCGTTGTACGAGAGTTGAACGTTGCAACGGCTTAGTGGGGTTAGTCACGGGGTTGATGGCTATAATCCGACACAGGTTGAGAGAACAATTTCACTAAATTAATACAACAAGGGAATTAAACTGTTCTATTTCTTAGTTACCAACGAAGCACTGGTAAACAGGGAAAACAATCACAGTTTTCTTCAGGTAGGGAGTAGAGAAAGAGGCACAATTTGGGGTGTTCCTAGGTCTTTGAGAAGCAGACAAAAATCACAGGCACGCCCCTGAAGACTGGATCACGATTGCGATCCAGCAATCGCAAAGACTTTCGTCAGGCAACAGGAAATTTCGAGCGTTCTTACAGCCAGGAACGAAACCTTCGTTGTACGAGAGTTGCACGTTACAACAGCTTATTGGGGAGAGTCACGGGGTTGACGGCTATAATCCAACACAGGTCGAGAGAACAATTTCACTAAATTGTCTTTAATAAGGCGTAACACTTTGTTAATATTTAAACCGACTAAATGTCGAGAATAATATTCTGCCCCCAGACGAGAAAAATGATACGGTAACTTAATTTAGCAGAGGCGCTGCCAAAAAAACTCCGGCTCAAAACCACATGCGTTCGCTTTCAGAGGTTTCGGCTCACTCTAGCAGTACTTGTCGGCGCTGAGGTATTAGCAAGCTACCAGGAGAAAAGAAATCTTAAGTCGGCTGACTAAAAAGAAAACGCTAACGGCAAGTATGCAGCAGTTAAACGTATATTTCACCATATTTCACCATATTATGAAATATGCAAGAATTCTAGAACAAAACCTTCCACGTGGAACTTCCGGGGAGCATAGGAATTTCAGGGCCATTCTGCAGACAAAGAACTCTAAGAACTGTTTTCGATCAACATATAGACTAAACATACTTGTCAGTTTTCCGAAAAGGTGACCTCCCGTAAATTAGCCTTTGAAAATGATAGCATTGTAATCGACTATGAGCGACAATAAAAATCAGACATTAATTCATATGAAGCGGCAAACTAAACGAACGTTAGAGAAAGTTTTGTTCAATAAATCAGTGCTATCGATATTGTTTAAAACACAGTGGAAGTACTGTAGTCTTTGTACAAAATCTTGTGGAAGCAGTTCGTGGACGATAGTATTTGATGTGAAAAGATGTGCAAATGTTCTTTTAAGATGGTTCTGCAAGTTCCATATGAAAGGTCAACTTGTTGCAATAAGACATGAAGGGAATTTTGTGGGGGGGGGCATTGGTGATTATTTTCCTTACATTTTCAACTATCTCATCGGTTTATTTTTTAGCTGTATTATTCTTGCATCACTACCGGTTTCTGGAAATAGCATTAACAAGTAGGTTAATTGATTATTGATACTGGAATATAACTTCTGAAAACCGTTCTTGTAATTCTGCAGAACAATCTGGATTGAAGTAGGTCCATTCACCACTAATATTTTGAGCGGTCAGAAAATACTACTCAATCGTTAACGATTTTTACCCTAAAGTAAAAAGAATTTTTATTAAAATGTGAAGAAAACAACAGCAAACAACAAACAAATTGCAACAACCGTATTAAACCGATTTTGACAGGTGCATAAATTATTTTAATTTGACAATTGTTTTAATTGGCATTCGTTTATAGTTTAATCTCAGACATGCAAAGATTGTTCATTGGGGAGGGATACCCCAATTTAAAAACTGTTTGATCACATGTTATTTAAAATACCGGAAAGGTAGAGTATTACGTTTATTTCAAAGCTAGTATCTTCTACCATACAAACAACCTTTAATGTAAGTCACTCTAGGCCGTTTCTCATTTTTCTAGAAAATCGTCAAAGAATGCATACATACTTTTCCTTTTAAACGCATACAATTCCGCCTTCTGCTAATAACGATATGACTCATTTCTTTCCTATTACTTTTAAGTTTTACGAACATTTTCTTTGCTAAAAGATACATTGTGACAATGTTAG
The DNA here is from genome assembly GCA_014611495.1 of Limonius californicus. Lineage (NCBI taxonomy): Eukaryota > Metazoa > Arthropoda > Insecta > Coleoptera > Elateridae > Limonius > Limonius californicus. The sequence continues at coordinate 11,490 of JABXWE010020789.1, read as the reverse complement.
TTGAAATGATGCTTAAAGCGACAGAAAAAGTGCAAGCCGTAAAGACTGAGCGGAGCTTTCTAAAAGCAAAGCTGTATTCATGCAGTTTGAGACAAAAGCCTGGAGGGTTGAACCGAGCTTTAATGACTTTTTGATCACCACTGTGTTACGGACATGTCATTTATCATAGGTTTTTCTGCAGAAAATCAGCAAAGTGTATACTAATCCCAAATTTTTTATACAAAATTGAAAGCCCGAAAACGTGGTGTTTCAAGCACCGGTCTGCTATCTCCGCAAAAAGAAATAAAGGGTGTTAATTGTATGCAAATCTTGGTCGAAACAAATAGTTGTTTTGTAATTTAACAGCTTATTTACAGCCCGGAGCGTCGCTGGACGATAACACGAGCTTTTATAAATCAGGCTACAAAATCTGTAGTTTTTATTGCGGCGATCGTGTTAAAAAACGCGGGCTAGCGGTTGCTCGCCGTGGGTTATGAGCCGTGAAACGAAGTGCAGTCCGAAAGCTTGTTGTTTGGCAACCAGCTCTATCACCCCTGCTTTTTAAAGATACAGACATTGCACCATTCGCTGCCGCACATAATATCACAATGAAAACTGCACAGTCAACAAAACTTATATATTTGGTTGAAGGCAATTATGAAACTATTTGTTTTGTTTATGATACGAACGTATCTTTAAAAAGCCAGAAACTTATCAACAAATACGTTTATTTAAACCAATCTGAATATTTCTATAAAATGATTAGTCATAAAATTTACAAGGCGAAACGAAATAGGATGAATTTGATAGTAGATATTTTGTAGGTGAACTAAAAATATATACTAGAACTATATAGGCTGTTAATGTGCTAGTACTTTGCGGATTTTATAATATTGTTGGTGTTTAATAAAGACTTGTAATTACTTGAACACAGGTAAACGATTCTGAGCCGAATCTAAGTTTAGCATTGCAACCCGCCATACACAATTCTGCTATTCGGCTTCGGCCATCCAATCTAACTGCTTTTTCGTAATATTTATGTAATAATATTATATTCTGCGGCTGCAACATTAAGTTATGGTATTGACATTTTCGTTTTAAATATATAATTTCGAAACTTCAAACATTGATTTGGGTCTCTAAAATATACAAGTACACAAAAATTTCCACTTTCAATATATATATTCTTACTATAACTCGTAAATATGTACCTACTAGTAGTTCAATTTAAAAATCCAGTGCTTCAAAAATTCAATTTAAACTATTTCAAATATCGACTTTGCCCCTGCATTTTTGCCAAACTTTGCAATTTCGGCAGCTTTCTGAAAGTCAGAGTTTTAAAATTAACTTATTCAGCATATAAATATGTAATTTGAATTAGTGCTGTCAAATCCGTTACATTTTAAAATCCAGATTTCGGATTTTAAATTATCCGGTATCCGAATAATCCGGAATCCGCCGGATTTTTACTATCCTGAAAAAATCCGTCTTGCAAATCCGTTATCCGATAAATTCATTATCCGGATTCATCCGAAAAATCCGCTATCCGGATTTATCCGAAGAATCCGATATCCGGATATATCCGAAAAATCCGATATCCGGATTTACCTTAAATAACTCGTTATCCGGATTTTTCTTAAAAATCAAGCATTTAAGTAGATCTACATAAATACAGTCTGCATTAATCTGGCATGTAGAATTTGTGTGAATATGCAGTTAATTCCGAGGATTTGTATGAATATGCAGTTAATTCAGATAAACATAGGAGAAAAATTGTACCCCCCTTCCACTAAATAATGATGGGTAAGACGGAAATGTTAATAAAAGTACACATAAAACATTAAAAATTTAATCCGGATCGACATAAGAAGTCCTAATTCCAAATACATTTAAAAAAAAACCGAAATCCGGATCTCTGTAAGAAATCCGAAATCCGGATCTCCGTGAGAAATTCGAAATCCGAATCTCTGTGAGAAATCCGAATCTCTGTGAGAAATCCGAAATCCGGATCTTAACCTAAAATCCGAAATCCGGATAAATCCGAATACCGGATTTTTAGCTTTCACAAAATCCGGATCTTCGCATAAAACAATCCGGATATCCGAAAATCCGAATCCGATTGCCAGCTCTAATTTGAATTATAGCAAAATTCATGGTATTATATGAATATCAAAAACCAATTGTAGCTGTTACAATTTTCAGTCTAAATAATATTTCAGTCTGACTTAGTGTTTATAATCCTGACTATAGTATTTTTACAAATATGTAATTTACTACTAGAAATCATAATATTAAACTTGAAAATCTAATCGGCAAAATACAAATTTCCAGTTCATAATTTGTTGAATATTTGCAATTATAGCATTATGCCGAAAATTACAATGTTAAACTTGAAGCCTAAAACCGAATTTCATCATGTGGATGTACATGGAGGTAATAAGGCTACTACTCACCTATGCGTCCTTGGTGTGGTAGCCCTCTACCACCACAATAAGCATAAGAAAACGTCTTAGTCAACTCCTACGACTAGTGTGTCTAGGAGTGACAGGAGCAATGCGAACTGCCCCCACCTCGGCTCTGCAGGCACTTCGAACTTGCGTCACTTCACATAGTGATTGCGGCTGAGGCTAGGAAGGCAGCTTACAGGCTCAAGTGTGCTGAGCAGTGGGGTATCACTGGGGCACATGAGGGTCCGGCCGAGGTTGGCGCAGACCCATGCCATCTTCAATGTGAGAAGTGACCAGACACTTCTTCAACACTCCTTACAAAATCCTCCTTCCCGCTAGAGAAGACACGAGCACCCAAAACTGCAACCTTCTGACTTCCAAGGGCCCTGTATGGTTCACAGATGGTTCTAGGACCCAATATGGTACAGGAGCAGGTGTCTATGGCGAATCACCAAGAGTAAAATTTTCCTTCTCTCTCGGCAAGTACGCCACCGTTTTCCAGGCCGAAGTATACGCTATACTGGCCTGCACCCATGATAACCTAGTAAGAGGCTTCGCCAATAAACATATTTACATTTGCTCAGACAACCAATCAGCTTTCCAAGCCCTAAAGTCTTGCAGAGCTTTGGAGCTAGTGCTTGAATGCCGCTTGGCTCTGATGCGACCCTATGAACCTGGTGGGTACCAGGCCACAGCAACATCGATGGTGACGAAGAGGCGGACTCGCTGGCCAGACGGGGCTCTAATGGGCACCCGTTCGGACCAGAACTAGTTCTCGGAATACCACAATGCAATGCAATGCACAACTAGAAATGAAGAAGTGGGTGAAAACCCAATTCGCTCATGACTGGTCGTGGCAACAAGGACCTAGGCAGGCTAAACTCTTTATCGGAGAGGAACACCTACCAAAGTTCCAAGAGCTCCTAAAGTTTAGGAAAAAGCAAATCAGGACCCTAACAGGACTCCTAACGAGCCACTGTCACCTGAACAGACACCTACATAGGATCGGCATTATAGACGATCCCACTTGCAGATTATGCCATGACGAGGACGAATCCTCTCTTCACATAATGTGCCAATGCCTGAGACTGCGGCACAAATATCTTGGGGCTGGAATACTGGAACCAGAAGATTTACAGCTCATCCCCTTAAACCAGCTGCTAGCCTTCGCGATGGCCACTAGGCTTTTTGGCGACGAGCCCTAACAGGTCTTATACTTATAAAATTAAAAATTCAGATATTCAATATGTAAACTTTGAATTATTTTGCAGGATAGACTTGAATTTTGGTAGTTATATTTTGTAATTTTAGCAACATCCTAAACACTTCTACTTTGGCATTCATGATTCTGAATATTAATTAGAAATCTAGCACCTAACGTGAATTTATAATGTTAAACTTTGATATTCTAACTCTAGATTTTATAACTGGAAATTCCTTTAACATAGATATTTCAATTATAAATATATATCGTAACTATACACTTTCAACTTAGGTTAAAATGTAGGATTTATGATATGAAGCTTCAAGTCGAATCTAGAGTTTCATTAAGAATTTACTGCCAGAATTTTTAATTCCACCATTATTCTAAACTGTTCCGTGGTAAAAATTCTAAATTGCGCCAAGACATAAAATATTAATAAATGTGTACATGTTTTTTATCATAACCTTGGCAACTTTGTAGTATTCCAAAAATTTGGTCTTTAGAATGGGAAGTTGTATGCAAGTAGTTAAGTAAACAATTTGAATTTATGATGTTGTAACTGGAAAGCCAACTTTGTAGTGCGAATTTTAGATTTAAGCTTGCATTTTTTCCTATGATAACTGCGAAATCGATTATATGTTGAACAACGAACAACTTGCGATTCTTAACTTTATCATGAAACGTCTAGATTCAAGGGACGCAGGATCGAACCTGGCCGGGGTCGGTGAGATTTTTCTAGCGGGGAAAAATCTAAAAATGCGCCTTCAGTCGGATAAGAAGTAAAGCCGTAGGTCCCGTGACACGTTAAAAATCATTAATGTAGTTGAAATTACCCCAAATAGGCAAAATTCTTAGTTAGGGTATATAATAAGCCAATGATGGCTGCAGTGCATAGAGATGCTAGCAAAACCGCGTCCTAGATCTCGCCCTTTCAAATACAAAACTCTACAAAACCATCCGATATTAATTTTAAAATTTCTCAATTTTTATGATAGGCTTATCCGGAAACTGAAGGCTGTTTAAATTTTCCCGCCGAACGAGGGGCCTAGTCAATTTGGTGCATTGTGAGGGTGCTTTAGTGGTTGAAGAGCTAGCCACACGTCACTTTACAGTGGTTCTGTCATTGCATTTAGTTAACGCTAAAGTGAATACTACGGTTGAAAATCTTGCCAAGTGTTAAGTAACTTGTTTTCTCCATGTAACAAACGAAAATGGTGCCGAAAATTACCGCTAAATATGCAGGGTTTACGGTAAAGGCGTCATCAATGCGGGAAAAGTAAAACACTGGTGCAGGATTTTCAAAGATCGCTGAACAAACGTGTACGATGAGGAACTAAGTGGGAGACTTCCTGTTCAATGACGATCTTATGAAAAAATGAACAAAAAGTTTGTGAAGATGGGTATTAAACGCTTTCAAGAATTACCGGAAACTTTCTTCACATACAGTACTGTATGAAATTGTCTCGAACAGGCTATAGTACCACAAACTTTGTGCGAAGTGGGTGCTAAAAATGTTGACGATGTTCACAACAACCAGGGAAAGGCCTCTGCAGTGACCTTCCTGCATCGCCGCGAAACTGATGGCGATAAGTACCTGCGCCACATTTTAGCTGGCGAAGAGACTTGGATTTGGTACACACACATTGACACTAACCAACAATTAATACAGTGGAATATTGCGTGTTTCCCCAGAGCTAAAAGGTTTAAGCAAACGTTCGAACCCAAAGCTTATGCCTACTAATTTTTGTGAGAAGAAAGGCGTATGACTGGTTGATGTCGTGGAACTTGGTTCAGCAATTAATGCAGACGTGCATAGTGAGACTTTAAGAAATTTGGGAACAAGAAGTGAGGATTGTTGACCGTTGAACGTTCACGGCAGAGCGCACTTTGCTATGCATTGCGCAATTCAATTGAGACATTTTTAACAATCCCCCACACAGTCACAGTGATAGATCCTCCATCTTAAGCATGTTTTAAAGATAAGATCTCACGACTGTTTTGTCGACCTCAAAACTACGGTAAAAAAATTAGTTTTAGTCACAGGCGACAAATTTCTATGGCGAAGGTATAGAAAACCTCTACCACGATATGACAAGTGTTTAAATTTAGATGGTTACTATATATTCAAACAGTATGGGAGTATATTTAAGATTGAAGCATAACAATTTTTTTTTATCTTTACGTTACTATTTACGGCTGATCGACCCATGATTTACTAATAAGTCTTGTGCAAACAATTCACTTTATACTTAGAACCCCATATTTACAATTGATAATTTTTATTTGCGCGTAGATAACCCAAACTTCCATATTTAAAAGCAATGGTCGTGAATCTTGCTGGTGGATGGAAAACTGTACAAACTGTACTGTAATTAAGTTTCTAAAAATACACCAAAAAATGACTAAGGATAATCCACCACTTACTGCTCAGTTCTGTTGGAATAAATTATAAAAGCGGTCTTTTATACATTTACTTTCAACTACGTTTTATTAGAAACTCTATCTCAGAGGGATGGTTTTCTCGATGAAAAAGGAAATAATGTAAGATTTTAAATAAAATTGTAAATGCTTGCTTTTTCCACATTTGCGGGATACTCTGTGAGTCATTTATATTGTGATATGCAATTCGGGTTGCCCATTTTAGGAACGATTACGAAATATTAAACCACTAAACACAAGCACAATTTCAAGCCTGGTTGGAGAAATTTTCCAGAAACTTATTTATATTGTAATCCTTAACCGACATTTTCGGTGCAGAGGTTAATCGTTTCTAAGTAAAACAAGCTGAAAACATTTAAATTTTCGCGCTCGTTGATTTGTAACGAGCGATCGCTCTAAGCAAGAAATACAGTACAGTAAACAATGAAGATCCAGACGTTTACTTTGTTACGGGCCAATCGTACTTTTCCGACGACCCGTAACCAGATAGGTGGAAAACGACCTACAGCTTAGCTCAAAGGAGTAGGGGGAGTTCGTGAAAATCGCTTACGGGAGGAAATCTTTAGTTGTGTACAGGGTAAGTCAAAATTTGTGGCGCCACCTTCCAAATCCAGCTGATTGTAGGTCCTCGTGGAAGGTCGAGAAGCCGACAGCTTACGGGAATGGAACTCACTTTTATTGTGCCTCCTCCTATATATTTAAAGCTTGCAAAATTCATGCACATACAAATACAGAGTACACAGTAATAAAAGAGGCAGTAAATTTTAAAACACATATAATGAAATTATTAAAATGGCGATACAGGAAATGACTACAAAAAAAAAGGACAATCAACTGTGTTTTTATAGTTTTACAACAAATATTCGAACGTTCGGAAAACGAAGCTCGCCTCCTTTGGGCGCACGATATTTACTTTATTCAAATAGCTGCGTGGCCAAAGGCGTCGGAGTTACAGGCATCATACAATATAAACGAAATTACTTTTTACAAATATTAAAATAAAAACAATCTGCGACTGAAGGTCGCTTTTTGTTCCAACAAAACAAAGTTTAATTAGGTCAAATTTTGCAAGTCGCGCGTAAGTTTCTTTTCACCATACACAAAAAAACTAGTCTGTTTTTCCTTAACTTCCGATGAATGGATAAAAACGAGAGAGGCACAATGTAAGGGCGATTTCCAGGTGCAGGAAAATACGTCGATTTCAACAGGCTGTTAATCGTTGAACTATAGGCAGGACTCTCCAAACGATGGTAGCAGCAAAGGGACAGGCGCTGGGCTTCGAAATTAATCCGCCGAAAAAGCGATTGGCCAATTCACAAAGAATTGGCTTTTGTTTGGATTTAAAATCCTAGCGTACTTCTGTAAAATCCGACATTGTCGATGTGTTGTTTTCACCCCATGGTAAAACAACGAAACGAAAATTACACCAGGTATACCCGTCGAAAACCCAAGCCGACACTTGCAGCACTCGATTTATATACAACCCTTCCCTGAAGATGTAATTTGGGAAGACCGCAGCCATGAAAGGTGAAAGACTGACTGATTTCCCCCACAAAAAAATTGCACCATATTACGACATGTTCTAGAACGAAAATTAACACGTTGACCTTCGAGAGAAGCCTAAAAACAATTCCTAAATGCTAGCACTGTTTAACAAAGGAATTCCTGGAAATCTCGTTTGAACGGCGAAAATATCCTAGAGAGAAAAAAAAACCTTGAGACTGGTTTGGTCATAAATAAATTTTTCAAAGGAAAAATACTAACAAAACTGTTAACAACACAACTCAATCTTAGAAAGACGCAAAGTAACCAAAACTGTTAACATACAAACGGCAATGCAAATAACGTTATAAATCCCTATGGAGCGGCAATCAAATTAAGAAATTAATTCATATAGAGCGGCAAATTTGAAAATGAACATAACAACTTTGCAAACGATGCCTACATTCAGGGCTATGGAGTTGGAGTCGGAGTCGGAGTTTAGGAGGAATTGCTGGGCATTGGTGTTGGAATCGGAATCGGAAAAATATGTACCGACTCCGATTCGGAGTCCAATTAAAATTTTATTTCTATTTTTACTAAAGTACAAATTTTGACTCGTTAGAATTTGAATTTTGACTAAAATATTGCAGCATTACTTTATTTTTTTTTCTCTTTTGTACCTACTACAAACGTCATAAAATGTCTTAGTATTTAATTTTGTCGGAGTGAGAGCAGGAATTGGAGTCGAAGCCGGTGACGAAACCGGAGCCGCAGCCAGAGCCGCAGTCGGAGCCGGAGGCGGAGCCGGAGCCGGAGCCGGAGTCGAAGTAAAAGTCTTCGCAGTCGACCTACTAAAATTATTAGGAAACAGAGTTGGAATTGGAGTCGAATTCTTTTTTATCGACCCACAACCCTGGTTACATTGAAGATTCGTCATACCTGAGCTCATCTTAACCGAATGGGACTGTATTTAATTTTTTTACAGTTTTCTGATATTAGCACAATGTTTTAATATCGTCCATAATCATTTATTTCGGTCTACTTTGCTATAGAAAAAACAGGAACACGTACTGAAAATCGGTTACTAGCACAAACTTTTATTGCTCTGTTTAACAGTTTACAGAGTGTTGCTTTTTATGGGCATTAAAGCCATTGCGATAACCGCTGAACTTTTGCAGACATAAAACGCAGTGGAATTCGAAGCAAAGGCTCCATCGACCCCGGAATTTGCCGAATACTTTAATAAACTAGCGGCCACGTCTAAAATATACGTATCTGACAGCTACAAACGAGCCACAATTTTCACTCGATATAATTTCATAACAATTTTAGTAAGTGTAGCGTTTTAATCCGCGTGTCTGTGACAGGAAGTGGTGACACGGGTGCCGGACGCTCCGGGCAGATTGGGGACGCGGAGACGGGTCTGGCGAGGGAAATTTTCCGGGAACAATACTGGACGCTGGGCTTACACTTTATTACACTGTTATGCAATGTACCCTCTTTGCGTGACTGCGTTTAAGTTCAAAAGCTACACCAGATATTTGCTTGGCGCAATTCCGTAATTCGTTTTCAAGGATTTCTTCCGTAGTTTCGTTTAAGCGTAGGAAATATCCGGGGAAGGCTACTCATTGTTCTCTCGGAATAAATAGATTTCTTTTTCAACTCTGCTCAAAATTATAGTATGGCGCATAAGAGTGAGTGCAGTTAAACCAGAATATCAATAAATATACTTGGTTTTAATTTGTTACTATTAACATCTGTTACAAACAAAGAATAAGTAATTAAATGATACGATATTACCCGAAAGAACAATCCATTGATTGTTCCTTTTGTCTTTAAATGAGTATAACCCTAATAGTGGTTTAACTTATATGATTGACAGCCTTTTCGTCCCACTACTGCGCATCGGCTTCTTCTCTACCACGTATTTCTCCTCAGCGCTAAAGTAGAAACACTAACTTATATAATGTACCTTAAAATTTGTTAAATCTGGTAGCAAAGTCGACAGTTCAGAAACACTTTAACCATCTGATTTCTTCTAACTAATAGTTCCCTGGCCAGTCAATAGAATGTAGATCTATTCTGTCTTAGTATTTCGCATAAAAGTTTTTTATCTTCTCGCTCTCTGACTTAACCTGTAGGCTTGGAGCGTGGACGAAGCATCTTAAAATGTTAGATATTTTCAAACGTTTGAAGGAGTTCAATGTTAGAAGCGATAACAGTTCCCCACAATTGAATGCTATAAGTAAACTACAAAATGGCCTTATATACATAATAATGGTGTGATTTGCAATTTTGTGCCTTTCAGGCAGTATATTTGGTTAGTTTGTTAATTGTTTCTTGCCTTACTTATTTGAAATTAATTCGTAATTTTAATAATAATAATATTAACAATTTCAAAGTTTTTTATTTGAGCTTTATACGTATTTTGACAGTTTGCATATCATTATCATCAGCAATTATTAATATTGTAAATATTTGTAGTTAGGGATCTTGATTTCGAACTTAGCTGTGGTCTTCTATTCGAAAATTTCCAATTGCGAGGAATATATGAGCTTAATTTACTCATTCATTAAAGGTGTATTTGTTAAAAGTGTGTTTGTGAATTTGAAAGGGCTTGAATGTATCCAATTTACGTTTATCATCACAGAATTGTAAAAATGTTATTATATTGTATGATGTGAATGTATGGTTTTGTTCTAATAAGTGTTAAGCGTAATTGCATAGAGAGTTTAACCTCATTCTAATGACGTAGGTGGTACAAAGATGGATCCAGGAAGGGTGGCTGTGTGGGGGATGGCGTATACGCACACAGACCTAGAACTAAGTTAACGCATGCCTTGGGAACATCTGCTACGATCTTTCAGGCGGAAGTCTGTACACTTCTAACCTGTGCCGAAGAAAACTTGCCAACATAGCCAAGCCACACCGAAGGCCTTGGAGAACCCCAAGGTGTCACATAAGTGTAAAAATATTGTTATAATATTTGATGTCCAGTATATGATTGTGTTCTAACAAATGAGACCAAGAAGACCATGATACAGCACGATTGGCGGCACAGAATGTTTGGTTTATTAAGAAATATCTAAAAAAAGGAACTTATTCCAAACTATAGTAATATCAATCCAAGAATCAAAAATTGCATAACTCGGAAGATCATCAAAAACGTTAAGCTAACATGGTTGAAAGAAGAATCAAAGAAGTGGTTCAGAATTACAGACAACTTGCATATTCATTTAAAATGTTTTCAAAGAAAAATATTTTAATACCTATATAATATTAAAAGACATGTTATCAACAGACACACATTCAAATTGTAAAACAAGCGAATAATAATTTATTGCTTGCGTCAATCAAAGAAAAAATCACAATAAACATTTTAATTTCTGTTAAAGCTGGTTCTTTAGTTATTTATGAGAAAAAACAATAAGACGCCCAAACCCACAACCACCAAAACTATACGGTTTAATTAAAATACATAAATCCCACACGGTAGTCTCATACATAAAGGCACTCAACCACACGTTAGCAAAAACTTAAAATGATTCAAACTTTGCGTTAATCAAAATTATTTTATTTTTAATGGTCAAATTTATTTTCAGAAAGACGGTTTACCAATGGGAAGTCCGGTTTCAACACTTTTAGCTAATATGTTTATGAAACATTTAGAAGATCGAATTTTTGAATCAAATCCAAGCTTCGAAAATTATATATTAATAATAATAATAGGCAATTTCAAAAGGTATTTATTTTTATTTTAGCTTTATACGTATTTCGACATACAATATGTCATTATCAAAAGCATTTAATGAAGTAAACATTTGTAGTTGCTTGGGTAACAGCACACTGGATCTTGGTTTCGGGCTTGGCTCAGGTCTTCTATTCCAAAACTTCCAATAGCGGGGAATTTATGAGCTCAATTTGCTCATTCATTAAAGG
>JABXWE010020788.1:0-25665 GCA_014611495.1 Limonius californicus | reverse complement strand
TTAAAGTGCTAACAGAATGGAATCCGAGAGAATGAAGAATAAAAGGAAGACCTAGAGCAAGATGGTACGACAATGTTATACAGGACCTAAAACCGATGGGGATGAACAACAGGAAAATGTGGAGAAAGATTGTGGATGAGGCAAGATCACACAATTTCACATAAAGAAATTGTCAATAAAAAAATGTGGGGATTAATCCACCCTGAAAAATGGATTGAGGAAGTTCTAAAGAACGGCCAAGCCCAACAGGATTGTACAGCCAAACAAGAAGGCCCCATAGAATAACAATACAAAATTTCTGCAGAGAAGGTTTAACATTACTAACTGCTGAATGTGTTCTAAAATGTATATTTAAAAATTTAGAAGAAATAATTAAAGAGTTTCTTGTTGCTATTAAATGAGGATATACTTAAGAGAAGAGACATGGCAGTTGTATTTCTAATGAAACTTTTACATAATCCTGAAACTTTTTGAAAAGAAAGGGCGACATGTTTTTTCATTCAACATGTAACGCAGACACACAGCAAAAAATATTCTTAGTAGACCTTTTAAAGGGTTTACTGATAATATTTCTAAAGGTATAATGGAAATGTTGGATAATACATCCTTCCCAGAAGAATAATCTTCTTAAATTGCACTTACTTTACATTATTAACTGCTGAAGGTGTTGTAAATTCCTTATTTATAAATTTAGAAAAAATATTCAATTGACTAATAAGTTTCTTGTTGCTATTGAAGGGAGAAAATCTTGAATCTTTTCAGAAAGATTCACGACAAACATTTTTTCAACATCTAATGCAGAAATATATAAGGCTGGTATGACACAACACAGAATGTTGTACAAAATTCTGTGTCATGTCATACAGAATTCTGTGTGTATAATTTCGTTCAAAATTCTATATATTCATGCTCTAAAGTCTGCAGAATTTTATTCAGAATCTGCGTTGTATTGATGCGCCAACGAGCAAGTTTTAATGTTCATCAATGATCACAGAGGGCATAGAAGTAAATGTTTTACCACGTATTTACGCTGCCGCGTCGACGCTAACCGCACTTCCACTTATCTCGCTCGCGTCCTTCATTCTTACTGTTTATGTAAAAGAAATAAGTAGATGCAATACGAACTTATGCATCAACCCAATGTTATGATACCTTAATCAAATTCTACATTGCCCATAGTCATATGATTATTTTGAGTCTTTTGACATCTTATAGATGTCAACATGTGTGTTTTGTGAGAAATTTGTGTTAGTATGCACAAATACTTTAAAGTTACGTTGCCACCTATGAGAAAACTCTCAAAATTATCATGCCACTGTGGATAATGTAGAATTCTATCAAGGCTTCACAACGTCTGTATGACACGGCACAGAATTTTACATAAAATTTATTCATAAAATTCTGTAAAACACGTATAACACGGAACAGAATTTTGTACAAAATTGTGTCTGTGAGCATGCGCAAATTGGTGCTAATTACGTTGACGTCTGTGAGAAAACTGTCAAAATAGTCATGCAACTGTCGAAAAACTAGGATTTTCACAAGACTATAATATTAGGTTAATGCAGAAGTTTGTAGCGCTTTTATTTATTTATTTTACATGAAGGCACGACAAAGTAAACAAGCTGCAGCAATAAAGAACGCGAGCGAGATCAGAGAAAGTGCCGTTAGTGTCTATATGGTGGTCTAAACACATGATAAAACATTTACCTCTCCGCCCTCTGTGATCATTGAGGAACACTAACAATTGTTCGTTTGCGCATCGATGCAACGCCGACTTTATACAAAATTCTGTAGATTTTAGAACATGAATCTACAGAATTTTGAACAAAATTTTGCTATATGACAGGGCACAGAATTTTCTAAAAACAGTTGAACAAAATATTGTACAAAATTCTGTGCCGTGTCATACAGGCCTAATACAAGATTGATGCATAAGCTCGTACCACTTTTGTTTATTTTACATAAACAGCAAAGAATGAAAAACGCGAGCTAGATAAGAGGAATTACAGTTCGCGTCGGCGCGGCGGCGTAAACACGTGGTAAAACTTTCACCTCTCTGTCCTCCGTGATCCTTGATGAACACTAAAAAACTACTTCTTTGTGCATCAATACGAAGCAGATTCTGCAGATTTTTGAGCATGAATGTATAGAATTTTGCACAAAATTTTGCACACAGAATTCTGTATGCACGATACAAAATTCGACAAGAAGGGTTTACTGATAATCTTTCTCAGGGTGTAATGGAAAGTTTGGATAATATACGATTCCCAGTAGAATAATCTTCTTAAATTACAATTACTTGACATTATTAACTGCTGAAGGTGTTGTAAATTTCTTATCTCTAATGTAACTTTTACATAATCCTGAATGTTTTCAGAAAGATTTACGACACACAATTTTTTAACATCTAAAGCAGAAATATGTAAGGCTAGTATGACACAACACAGAATGTTGTACAAAATTCTGTTTCATGTCATACAGAATACTGTGTGCACAATTTTGTTCAAAATTCTATACGTTTATGCTCTGAAGTCTGTAGATATTTTTTCAGATCTGCGTTGTATCGATGCACAAAAGAGCAATTTTTAGTGTTCATCAATAACCACAGAGGGCAGAGGTAAATGTTTTACCACGTGTTTACGGCGACGCTAACCGCACTTTCTCTTATCTCGCTCGCGTCCTTCACTCATTACTATTCATGTAAAAGAAATAAATAGATCCATTACGAACTTATACATCAATCCAATGTTATGACACCTTAATAGAATTCTACATTACCCAGTCATATGATTATTTTGACAGTTTTCTTATAGATATCAACATGTTTCTCACACAATTATGGTTCGTGTCATACACAGAATTTTGTATAAATTTCTATGAATATATTTTGTATCAAATTCTGTGATTAAATTTTGTACAAAATTCAGCAAATTATGACACGAACCAGGGTTTTGTGAGAAATTTTGTCTGTGAGTATGCATTTATAGTCAAAATTACGTTACCACCTATTAAAAAAACTATTAAAATAATCATGTGATTGTGGATAATGTAGAATTCTATCAAGGTTTCATAATACAAGATTGATGCATAACCTCGTACCGCTTTTGTTTATTTTATATATACAGCAATGAATGAAAGACGCGAGCTAAATAAGAGAAACTGCGGTTAGCGACGGCGCGGCGCCGTAAACGCTTGGTAAAACATTTACCTCTCTGCCCTCCATGATCCATGATTAAAACTAAAAAACTGCTTGTTTGTGCATCAATACAAAGTAATTTTGATCAAAATTCAGCGGATTTTTGAGCATGAAAGTATAGAATTTTGTACACAGAATTCTGTATGCTACGATTCTGTAAAAACACTTCGCACAAAATTCAGTTCAGTGTTTCTACAAAAATCTGAATCGTGTCATACTCGCCTAACATAGCAAAAAATATTCTTAGTAGGCCTTTTAAAGAGTTTGCTGATAATGATTTTCAAGGTGTAATAGAAATGTTGATAATACAAAACTCCCTGTAGAAAATCCCTCTTAAATTGTGCTTAAGATGACAGCTTTAAATGTGTGTACTCTTCAATAGTTGCCGAAAGTTGAACTGGATATATTTAAGATTAGGTATTTGTTTTTGTTTGCCAAATGTGATGCATCAAGACATGCCAGACTGATAAGCTGAACCACAGAAATTTATTTTGCTTTGAATAAAATAACAACTTGTAGTTGGAGGCAATTAGGTGACGCATTCCAGCCTTAATTTTGTTAATTCGTATGATTTTAGTAGTTAGATGGATATAAATTTTAGATAATCCTTTACCACCACGATAAATAGAACACCTACATATGTATTTCAGCAACTAAGTTGCCATTTTCAGTAGGAACTTGAACTAAAGTAACTTGGCTGAGGAATACCTCAGGAGATAAGTCCTTCACCAAGCCAACAATTAAAGTCCAATAGTTGATTGGTGTATTTCTACATCTGGTAGTATGTTAACTAACATTTCTATTACACTTTGGATCCTTGCAGCACTACCAATTGTGTACAACTAGAAGCTGAGCATTCATTCAAAAAACAATTTTTCTCAGTTTAAATGCACTACCCATATACTACTTCCAGCACTGATTTCAAATGTACAAATATATTCAGGAAGTTTCATTTAAAAAAAACAATGTCATTTGCAAGAGTACATAAATGGTAGGTTGTCAGTGTGCCGCACACCATTTTGTTGTATGAAATCCATATTAAAAATTGCATTATTGTTATCAAAGTGACTGCAAATTAAGTGACAGAGACGCTTACACCTACTCCACATTAGAAATACAAAGTTCAGATTTGGTAGCACAGGCTTAATCCACCAATTTTAAGGGAATTAAAGCAGTTACTATAATTTATAAGTAATAGTCTCTGCCTTTAAGGAATTTGAAACCACGCAATGTGTACCATGAAAACAGGATATAGTGGTTCTGTTTTTTATAATTATTTTAGGTAGTTAAAACTTTGCGTGGGTAAAAAATATAAATACAGATAAGTTTTCAGTTTGGTATGCATTCAAGGTATTTGAATTGGAACTGAAACAATTTCTTGCAATTCACTAATTGGACATTCTATATTTCAGTTGCAATTTATGAAGTCATCCTTGATTTATCTACAATAAACACATAGAATGAATAATTTTGATGATTTTGGCAAATATTTTGCTACAAGGCACAGATGGCTCACTTTTGATATTTTTGAACTTATTTAGACTTTAACCTCAAAGTTTTATTGTGGAAAAATGCAATTTTTTGTTTTCTCTCAATATTTTCCCCATTATAATGCCTGATCCACACAAATCTTCAGTACAAATATAGGTACAGAGTCTCTGTATTAACCGATGTTTATGAGAAAATTGAAACATTTCCAATTTCTTTTACAATTGTTAGACATTCCAACATTAAAGCTACAAATATCTAGCAAAATATAGGAAATTTTGTAATTTAATATTTAGAGATTGAAGTTGAAATACATTTTATAGTAGCAGTAAGTGAGCTCTCTAACCTTCCAAGCTCCACTAACCCATTAAAGTAATCTTTTTGTCTAGTTTACTGTATAAACTCAAGGCAATTTGGTCAACTACAATTGATAAATCAAATCTACCAACTGGTTCGTTGTACATTACATGCTAACCTAGTCAATTTTAATTTCCTTATAAATTTCTCAAAAATGTAATTAAACATTTAGGTAATATATAAAGCAAATATAATTATCAGATTAGATTAAAAAAAACTACAGTATACAATTTAATAAAACTGTCAGTGATGTCATCATGATAAAATGACTACACTAAAAAATAGTTATCGTTATATTATAGAAATGTCTTTCCCATTTAATAATATTTAGGGTTTACTAGGATTAAAGCCAAAAAGAAGCTGCAACAACATGGGGTTCTGCTTGAAAACAGACTGTATAACTTTAGTCATTCAGTACAAAAGATAAGACTTACATGTAAACACATAAACATAATTATTTCCTGTTTTAGGTGCAGAATGCGGTGGTGCTATTAACTTAAATTATCGTATATTTAAAAAAATTGCAACTGAAATTTTAATGAATTAGACCACGTGGAAGTAACTCTTAGCTACTTGCACTGTATTTTATTAAACATGGATCAATAGTAAATCTTCACATATAATCTTCCGAGTAATGCAAAAAAATTGTACTAAACTGCCACAGCTCTTCATATTTTCGAAATAGTTACCCACAGACTGTCCAAAAATTTAAGGCAACCACATTAAAATTGGTACATGGACGTTAAGCCTCCTCACTGTGCTACATCTTTATTACAGTTACTTTTGTAACATCCCTACAATTTTCTTCATACACAGTTAATTTTATTTAGAAATTTTAGTAGCAACAATTTTGTATTAATGCTTAAAAAAACAGTGCTTTAATATTACAATATAGTTTGCCACTGAACTGCATCCAGCAGTTGGCATAAGACTACAAAAATATTTGCTTTGGAAAGATAACACAAAGACTACCAACATGCATCAAATTTTCACCGCAAACAAATTAATTAGATTGTATAACTACCTATGATGACTTAGATGGTGACTATGATGATTACTAGCTCTTGGAGGCAGAGGTTTTCCTGAGAGGTAGGCCAGCAGATCTTCCCTTCTTATATTCCGCCGTTTCTTTTTGGCCCAGCTTAATAATTCTCTGTTCCGTTTCTGATAACCGCATTGCATTCCTAATTCACTAGCTCGTCTCATACCCTCACACGATTCTAATAAATTAAACAATTCTCATACTTTTATACATGCTAACTTGCCAATACTACCTTTATAAAGTGTGGTGACAGTGCCAGCTGCTGCTTGAAACGGTAACCAAAGTGCACCAGGCTCACTTGTAAAGCGGTCTAGAATCATAAAAATTAATAAATTTTTTTAACTAAATTAAGTGTAAATGTAGTGTCGAATTAGAGTATTTTGCTCTTACAAAAGAAAAATTAACTCTATAAGATGTTATCACAAAGCATTTGTAAGTACAAAGAACAATTCAGATAAAGAACCTATCAATTCTGCAATGAAAGGTGATCTTGGTGGGTAGATGAAGAGTTAAAAACCACCTTGGTACATTAAAATACCGGAGGTCCACGGGTATTGTCATACAAAAATACCATCAATTAAAAGTAGACACCCTAAAATAGTTTATGATATCATAACCTCCAGTTAAATGACATTGGAACATTGTACAGCTGATCAATAATGTCAACAAAATGTCGTGAATTCCAAACGCCCCTCAATATGGAAAAAAGTACCTCGATAAAGCTGCGCTATCGACGTTGCGGAGTCCTGAAAGGCTGACCATATTTTTCTATGAGAATTATCTGTATCTGTAATGAGCAGTGGTTCATAATCGGGTTGCTGTTCTATAGATTCTGCACACTGTTGCTCCCAGCTCGATAACCATGATTCATCTTCGCCATCACCGTTCATTGTACACAGAAGTTGTTAGATTTGCACTAAAATTTCTTTCTTAACGAGCCAAAAGGTGAAAATAATTTGCAGCTGGACACTGTCATTGAGTTGACAAGTTGTTGTGTGAACTGTTGTGAACAATGGCTGGGGACTTTTTACGTTCACGTAGTGGCAGTACGCGAATACCAACTTCAAGAAATAAAATACCCGTCGAACTATGCAGTACTAGCAGGAAAACTCAATCAACTCATGTGTAAATATCTTAAACAAATTGTTATTATTATGGAGCTTTCACAGGCCTTTAGGTTTAAAGTATATATTTAAAAGTTGCTGCAAAACAGTACCTTTACATAAAACGATCCAAAAACTTGATTTAATTTTACGCAAGCAGTACACAGTTCCCCATTAAATATGTAGATGGCGGTAACCGGTTACAGAGATTTATATTGCAGATTGCGTGACCTGAATAGCGTGCAATAAGTTGAATACTGAAAACTAAACCCTAATTTTTAAGTATATTTCCGCATAATATTACAGTTTCCTGTAGAGTCTGCAACATGTAGTTTAAATAAATCCCTAAAGGTGGCACAATATGTAATATGAACATTCATAACATATACCTATTACCTCCTAATAGGTATATGATTCATAACAGTAATACCGTTATCAATTTCAAATTTATGGCAACTTGCACTAATTCCCCCTCTACAGATACAGGTAAAATACGCAATCTACGATTTTTTATTTTCGGGCTATATTAATAAATGAAAGTTTACATAAAAAAATTTTACGATTTTTTTTAAAGAAGGGTTTGCTCTTCCTTAATTTGTGGTTCTGTTAATGTTATCTCATGGAATTTTTGGTGTGTTCCGTTGACCATGTTACCGTTTATCAGTTTTTGACGTAAGTATTCATACTTGAATTTATCAATGTACGTTGTGTTTGCAAATCTAAACTGCCAATGTGACTTAGAAAGCAATCCTAAAAAAAATGGGTGCGATGGCTTCTATTACTGTTAAGCGCCGGTGGCAAGTGCCCCGTCTAAAATTGTTCATGTAGGTATACCGTTGTTAATGGACACTGTTTGCAGTAATTCTTTTTTTTTTAAGTAGTCAGATTTTCATTAAATGAACATAACTTTAATCTCATTTAGTTATAATATATAGCAGAAATCGCGTTTTATTATAGTAATTTATAAGCATCAGAAAACAGCAAATTAGAACTTCTATCACATTTCTAGTACAAAGCACGCCGAATTTCCCAGTTTTTCATATTAAACTGTACGTTTTCCTTGCACTTACTTATAATATATAACGAAAAACGCGTTTTATTGTAGTAATTTCTAACCATCAGGAAACAACGAACTAAACTTCATTTGTTGAGCATTGAGCTAGAACGTAAATAAACGCTTGACGGGTGCGTTGATTTACCGGATGGGTATTTGCGTAATATTCCTTGCGTTTCTAAATTAACGTTCGCGCCGTCGGAATTCTTTTTTAGAAGATTACACGTTTCTGGAGCAACTTGCTCCATTTTAGGAAAATAAGCACCAGGCACTATACAACGCTCCGAAAACCGATAAACACTGCTCAAAAAGCACACAAACTTAACCCGGTAATTACGAGTGCAAAGTAAAGGTTTTGAGCGTCAATTACTCCTTAAGTAATGAGGCATTAGCGTTATCTAGCGTAGACCAATCACAGCGCGCGCTCGGGCGAGTCAAACACGTGCGTTTGTTTACGTTCTAGCTCAATGCTTAACAAACGAAGTTTAGCTACTTCTATCACATTTCTAAAGCAGAGCACGCCGAATTTGATGGTTTTTCGTATTACACTATACGTTTTGTTTGCATTTAGTTATAACATATAACGGAAATCGGGTTTAGTAAAGTAATTTCAAATATCAGAAAACAACGAATTCGCAACTTCTATCACATTTCTAATGCAAACCACGCAATTTTAAGGTTTTTCACATCACACTATACATTTTGCTTGCATTCAGTTATAATATATAGCGGAAATCGCGTTTTATTATAGTAATTTCTAATCATCAGAAAACAACGAATTCGCAACTTCTATCGCACTTCTAGTGCAAAGCACACCGAATTTGAGGGTTCTTCATATTCAACTGTACTATTTGTTTACATTAGTTGTAATATATAGCGGAAATAGGGTTATATTATTGGAATTTGTCACCATCAAAAAACAAATAATTATAAAGTTTATTTTAACAAATTCTACTGCAGAATACCATCTGTCAACGTACTCGACGAGCGGCGCAATTTAAAACAAGACGAAAATTGCCAATCGTTCATTTATTAACTATTGTAAACTATTGCATTCAAATGTGTTTTCTGTTATATTTTGCATCAAAATAAAGCAAATTTTAGCGTAGAATAACATCTGCCAACGAACGCGACGAGCGGCGCAATTTAAAACAAGATCAAATTTGCCAATCGTTCATTTATTAACTATTGTAAATTATTGTATTCAAATGTGTTTTCTGTTATATTTTGCATGATAACAAGCAAATTCTACCGTAGAATAACATCTGTCAGTGAACCCGACGAGCAGCGGAATTTATAACCAGCTGAAAACAAATAATTAAGAAGTTTATTGTCATTTCTAGCGCAATGCACGCCGAATTTGCTGGTTGTTCATATTAAACTGTACTATTTGCTTGCATTTAGTTGTAATATATTTATAGCGGAAATCGGGTTACATTATTGGCAGTTACAACTACCAAAAAAAACAAATAATTAAGAATTTTATTGTCATGTCTAGCGCAATGCACGCCGAATTTGTTGGTTTTTCATTTTAAACTGTACGTTCTGCTTGCATTTAGTTATAATATATAGCGGAAGTCGCGTTAGTGATTTATAACCTTCAAAAAACAACGAATTAGCCGCTGCTTTCTCATTTCCGGTGTAATGCACGGCGAATTTGCTGGTATATCATATTAAATTGTACGTTTTACTTGCATTTACTTATAATATATAGCAGAAATTGCGTCTTATTATAGTAATTTATAACCATCAGAAAACAACGATATAGCAACTTCTATTACATTTCTAGTGAAAATCACGACAAATTTGTTGGTTTTTCATATTAAACTATTCGTTTTGCTTGCATTTCGTTGTAATATATACCTAGAGGAAGTCGCGTTTTATTGTAATATTTATAACCATCAGAAAACAGTGAATTAGTAACTGCTTTCTCATTTCTAGTGAATTTCACGCCGAATTTTCTAGGTTTTTATATTAAAACTGTACTTTTGCTTGCATTTCGATATAATATATTGCGGAAGTCGCGTTTTATTATAGTAATTTCTAATCATCAGAAAACAACGAATTCGCAACTTCTATCTCATTTGTTGGGCAAAGCACGCCGAATTTGCCGGTGTATCATATTAAACTGTACGTTTTGCTTACATTTAGTTATAATATATAGCGGGAATTGCGTTTTATTATAGTAATTTATAACATCAGAGAACAACGAATGCAACTTCTTTCACATTTCTAGTGTAATGCACGCCGAATTTGCTGGTTCTTCATATTAAACGGTACGTTTTGCTTGCATTTAGTTATAATATATAGCACACATCTCGCTGATTAACTGTAAATGTGAATAAGTACCTATATGGTTTATCATTTTTTAGGCGTTGATATTTTATAGAGATAACCGCACTTTCCACTTCAGCTCTAATTGCCATAGTCAAGTTGTGAATGGAATTATCCACCTCCATGTTTGTGGTAATGTTGACGGAACATTTGATTGCACTATCTAATGCGGAACGGGATTCTGTCCAGTGGATAGGTCCACTGATCAGCCGAGGAAGCATATCAATTATTTTAACATTTTGATCGAATGTGATTAGTACAGACAAGTGATCCGAATCCATTTACGCAATTACCATCTGATGTATTGGCCTTGAAAAGTTTTTGCTTAGGATTATGTAAAAAATAGCTTGCTGATGATCTGCATGTAAGGGTGTATGTCGGTTTAGAAGGAGCAATAATTAAAACAGAATTTTCGGTTGAATAGGTGAGTAGCTGCGAGCCATTGCTTACAATTTAGATCGCCGACCATGATGGTTGATTCATTGGTTGTGAAGATATTTCGCCCTGTCCTGTTGCTTTAGATTTTTATTTGGCTATTTATAGGCCCAAATTAGATTATGTATCGTTTGATCGATGATGATTTTTACTCTAACTGCTTTAAAACTTAAGAGATGAGCCCAATGTGGGTAACCTTTCTGCTAATTATAGCCACTCCCCCGGAAGCTTTAGTGGTTTCTCCGTCTTTTCTCGTTAAGTTGAATCCAAGAATAGTAATTGTGGTATTTTTGAGAAGATGCTTTTCTCTCACACATTAAAGTTAGCTATTGTTAAATTATTTATTATTCGTGAATTGTTTATGTTAATTATTAAACAGAGTAGAAATTATTAAAGTGACGAAGTTTTTGATTGTGTTCCAATATGGGGTGATGAAGTTAATTATTGTTTCAACAAAAGAATTAATTAATATGTAGCGTCCGAGATATTGCTATTATTTTCTGCTGATTCTGGTAAGTTCGGCTTAGTGAACCAACCCTTGTTAGGTTGTTTGGGTTGTGAACTTTAGGTGCTCGTTTATGAAATAGTGTTAGGACTCTTTGATAGTTTATTTAGATTCTCTAGAGTTTTGATTAGGTATGAACGTCCTCTGTAATTAGCAGGGTGGATTTCCCCACAATTTATACATTGTGGTTTTTGTCCAGGTTGTTTTGGACATTCGCTATAAACGTGGTTCCCTGTACATTTGACGCATCTTGGGTTTAGCTGGCAATAATTTTTCTTGTGTCCAAATCTTTGACATCGGTAACAATGGGGAATTTGTTTGTTTTATATCTGTGCTCCATTGTAGCCATGCAGTAACAAAGCTTGGTGATATTATGGGTGTGTGGAACATTCCCATTATTTAGAAGTTAAGTTATTGCCAAGGGTAGTGGCTTTTTATCTTTGTTTCGCATTTCCGTGATTATTTGATATTTCATACGCTGTAGTTCCTCCTGAATTTCGGGTTCGCTTATTGATATTGGTAGAATGCGAATTATTACTTCTATTTTATTATCTGGATTTTTGAAGGTAAGAAATTTAATTTGATCTTCAGGGTAAAATTTTGTTAGATTTCTGTTATCATTTATGTTAGTAAAATTAACCATAAGAAAGATGCCTCTATGCTTTGTTGAAAACTCTTCTGTAACAGTTTGTTTTATATCACCTATGACACGTTGTGTTACGAAAAATCTTCACACTAGCCCCCACAGGTGTAACGACAGGACAAAAGATACAACTTTTCGTAACAGACCTGAAACACCGAATTATTACCCACGGGTAACTCACTGCAACGTTGCGGTGTGTTCACCACGGCTAACTCGTCTGCGAAACGGGTGTGGGTCAATCAACAACAAAATTCTCGAAAGGGCGCCAAGATTCTTCACCAATCGTCCTGCAGAGATTCTCATGACCTACCTTAACGGATCCAACTAAGAGTAAACTCTTACCCCGGAGAATAAAACTTACAGGTCTCAACATACAACAAAGAACACAGTAAAACACCAAAGTGAAGTGAATAAAGCCTCTATATTCATAAATGTAACATAACAAAAATCTACAATAACATGTGTGTAATAAGTAAATCAACAGTAAATGTAATATTAATAATAAGGTTAAATCAAGTTTGTACACCCTGCATATCAACCATGTTAAATATAAACAGTTAAGTTACAAATTATTCGCACACTGTATATGAGTGCCCCTACAATTCTAATGTGAAGCCCAAGTTATCAAAAATTATTCTTAAAATAAATACGATAATGTATGACAAATATATAATAGGCAGCAATAAATAGCCAAGTGGAAAACTCAAATTTCTGGCCCAACTTAATGAATGCCTAAAATTCTGTAAATATCAGTTAAGCTGCATAAAACACAAATTAAATACATAAGTGAGTAAACCAGAATTGAGATATGACCTTAATTTATAACTAACTCAAAATTAGTCAACAGATTAATTGAATAAATAGAGAAAATACAAAATGCTGAATTACATTACAATATTAAATTATATGATTTGGACAGCATCAGGTTAAAATAATTCGAGAAACCTCGAATTGAGGGAATATTCCCAGGCAAATGAAGTATGACAAGGAAAGCAATTTAGCGGACGAAACCCCTGAAAATAAATGGATCTAAAAATCCATAAAGCTAAATTAAGAATTAATAAAGTCCGAATACGAATTTCCGGAAGCTGGTGAAATGACGTAAGGCCTGGCGTTAAGTCAGCTTAACCAACGCGTTAAATGTAAACGTTAGCGCCGAACCGAAATTATTGCTATTAATCAATGTGCCTATAATTGTCCTATAATACAAGAAATTTTACTCATCATGTAATCAAGTGGCCAATGGTCTAAATTGCAATAATCACGTAGCCGTGAATAGAATAGACACAGCCTCAACTGACAGCGGTCTGAAGTTGGTGCACAAAAGATTTGTTTACAAATTGGTGCCGCATAAACAACAGCATAATCTTAATTAAATATCAAAGTGCAGTGAATTACAGGTAAAAAAATTAAACTGAATGCACCTACTGAAGGTATGGGACCAGTCGCAAATGCATATTAAATTTCGAAACGGTAGAAAATACCAAAAAGTTAAAATTATAATATATACACAGTATTGACTTCCCCGTGGAGTGTGGTACCTGCCGAGATGGATTTAACGGGCAACTGAGCTCTGCATACGAAGATAAAGACCCCAGAAAACTGAGAAAACATCAAACCTTGGGTGTTCGATGGGCATTAGCTGAAGTTGGAGATAATTATTATCTCAAACTTCAAACAGCACGTAGAAATCGACAGCTACAGGTGAACTAGATAGGCTGGTTGTTGAGAAAACGGTCCCGCGAACCTCCACATGGCATGCGGCGGGTAACGTAGCAGTTTTTGGTAAAGTTTTTAATTAATCTGGGCTAGACCCAATGAGAATTTAGCAAAACACCAAATAACTAGCAGATAACTAACTAAATTCTCTTATAGATGAGGATGATTTAAATGATCCACCCAGCATGAAATTTACAAAATCTTAAATCACCTCCTACACTTGCAGGGCCAAGAACTCAAGAGGAAGTCCCGTCTGACGTTAACACTTCAAGAAATTCCACCCACCCAATTCAAAATCCACCTACAAATTCAAAGGAATCTCCCCAAAGTTCCCTAAACTACAGGAACTCAACAAGTTTGAACCAAGGTCGGCGGCAAAAGGAATTGTAGGCAACCAAACACACCCATCAGACTGCCGGGATGGTGAAAAATAACTGTAACAGTTAGTTATCAGCAGCAGTGTGTAAATAAATCGGGGGGCTTTTAATTTTGTTTTGGTTAAGCGGAATATTATCTAGGGTTTCATTATTAGATTCTAGGTTGGTTGGACCTCGGGACCGCGGTGGTCGAGTGCGAGAACGCATTGGCCACTCGAGGTCACACTAAATGCAGTTGCTCCGTTGGGGCGATCGAATCCCGACTGGGGCAACCGCATTTGGTTAGTTAAGTTTAGGGTGCATGTTGCATGAATGTTTAGTATGTGAGGGACGCCCGCACCCCCCTGAAGTAATGCGAAAGCGGTTCCGGGGGGGGAACGGTAGTATGAATGTGTGAAAAAAAAAAAGGTTGGTTGGACCTCGCAGATAATATTTGTTTTGGGATAGTAATTTAGAATTATCTAGTAGGAACTTTGTACTACTACGTGACCCGGGAACTTAGTGGGTGCTTTGTAGTTTGAGAATTTGACTTGATTAATGGTGAAGATTGTGATTGTATGCTATAATTAACCACTTTTGCGTTGGGATCTACATGAACTGGACTAATGTCATCCACTACCATTATTTCCGCGTTATTTCTATCGACCATATTTGTATCATTTGATTAATTCACTGTAATAGAGAAATAATACCTTAAACTCAACTGCACTTCGTCGTGGCTCCCACTCATCCAAACTTACGAAGTAAACAGCGCAAAGCAGTTGATGATGAACTTCTGTGCGAAGTAAATATTTCTTTATTTATACTTTATTTAAAAATGTGGACACCGTGGATAGATAGTGAACAATTAATTCGGCGCAAAATATATCAAATGTACTAGGAAAACTGCTTGCTTATAGTAAAATTATTCACTCTAAGACTGAATGAAGATTATAGGGCAATAAAGTGTTTCGAAACTACACTGCTAAGAATTATTAAACTTATGGGATTTAAACATAAATCTTTAAATAAGCGTCAAGTTATTATGGTATTAAAGAAACTACAAACATGGCGTCGCGAGTACCTCCAAAACATCAAAACACATCGCCAAGGAAATAGAAATAGATGTTACTTAGACGACACTTGGTACGACTCCCACGATATTGTACGCAAAAGTTGGACAGACAATTCCAGTCAATGTAAAATATTGCTATGATATTATAATGGGGGGCTTAAATGCTAATTGGCATAAGTGACATTTTAAAATTTCATTATGATCGGTTGTGCGTTTAGTAGATAATGGTATGTAAAGGATGAAGAAAACTCTCAGAATGTTGGACGTAAGGCTGAAGTCGCGGTGTTGTGTAGATTGGTAATATTTCAAAATGGAATTTGACAGCTTGACAGTTTTCTCATCTGTCATAAACCTTGCAATTTCATTGGTTTTCAAGTAAAAGTAAGCTTCAAAATTTGATTGAATAATTGAATCATTCACCTTTGAATCGCCGTCGGGGCAACACGTGTTTTCCTTATCAATTAATCTCTTCCCTGCCGGACAACGATTACTACATTTTAAAATTAGAGATTACTTTTTCACAACATCACAAACCAACATCAAAAAACTTCAAGTCTTCCAAAACAAGATTTTGCGCATGGCCATCAAAGCCCCATGGTTCGTACGGAATCAGCAAATACACTACGAACTCGGAATGGACACAGTTGAAAAATTCATCAAGAAAACAACCATCAAATTTCTGGACAACCTACGCTTCAGTGATAACAACATCCTTCATCATCTAGGACGCAGGAACATTCACATCCGCTTGAAACGACGGTTACCACAAGACCTGTTATCAAACTCCGATGGCAACAATAGTGACAGTGAGTGAAACAAATCTCTAAAGACAACGATAAATAGTGCATAATAAGTGAACCCTAATAAACTCGAGGAACCAGCCTCCTCCGAGCCAATTCACATATTTAGACCAAACCGAACAATATCATCAAAACCATGCATAACAGTGTTAATTGTTGAACTGGTTAAAAACTAAATTAAAAAAAATTTTATGGTAGTGACTGGTATTTCCCTTTAAACATCGAGTTCTGGGAGTCGATTCGTGATAGTAAGCATTATATGTAGATTTAAACACTTGAGTGCGATGTTCAGCTCAAGTTTCGATCTGAAACTTGACTTTAAACTTGAGATCGTCACCTCAAAAACAGCTCATAAAATTAAAGGTCCAGATTTCGACCACAATTCTTTATAACTGCCTCAAGGTTAAGATTTTAACAGTCGGTTCTAAATTACGATAGTGAATTCTAAATATCGATTTACAATCAAGATTGCCACTTCAGATTCGATTACAAACATCAGATATCGCCACTTGGAATTTTAATTAATAACCAAAAACTTCGATTTAGTGTTAGATATTTCGACTATAAATATGAAATTTCCGCTTTAAAGACAAAGAATGAATGTCAATAATTGAGATTTTGGTGCTGTATATATCAATTTTAAAGGTGAAATCACAAATTAAATCTTAAGATTTAGGTTACAAATCTAAGCTCTTAACTTTTAGTTCTAAGTTTGACTGGGAAGTTTGAGGTCTTGAATTGATATTTGAAATTTCGACTTGACGCTCCATATTTTGAGGCCAAACTCAACATTTCGACTTTTAAATCAAGATATTGAGTTGGTTCAAAATAGGTATCTATTTTAGAACACTAGACAAGGTCTCAACTCGATCGAGTTTTCTCTTGTAAAGTTGACATCGCGATTTGATGTATGATTCTTCGATTTCATCTTGCAAATTTAGGGTTTGAACATCCAACTTAAGATATCTACTCGAAGAATTCAGAACCAACTGTGAACATTCAAGCTTACGATATTAAGCTCAAATTCGAATTACCTTACAACTTCAAAAGCAGTATCTCAAATTAAACAATTCTTTATATCTGCCTTAGTTAATGTTTGAACAGTAAGTTCTCAACTAAGCTCAAATTCGAAATACTTTATGTAACAAAGTGAAGCTTTGAACTTAAAACGTCAAGTTTGAAGATGAAATTAACGAGTAAAATAAAGCGTTCGCACTTTTGTAGTTTGTAATACGAAAATTTCAGAGAATATTATTTTAACGTTATATGAAGTTTGGATAATATTAATCGATACCGATGTTTAAAAGACCGCACTTTGGTTGACGGCTTAAGAATGTACTTCCCAAAAGGGTAGCGAAATTCAATTTTAGGAGTATCCTAATTAT
Source organism: Limonius californicus (assembly GCA_014611495.1). NCBI lineage: Eukaryota > Metazoa > Arthropoda > Insecta > Coleoptera > Elateridae > Limonius > Limonius californicus. The sequence goes on along the minus strand of JABXWE010020788.1, from coordinate 8,170 downwards.
GGAAACCATCCCGAAAGTCGCATTTGTTTACAATTTTTAAAAACAATAGCCTTTACAATCTGTCCTACAGGGGAGATTTTAGAAACTTTGAAATATTGAACTCAATTTACTTAAAAAAGTTTTGAGTTGGGTTAACTGCTTTAAAAGTTTATTTAATTTGTACATCAGCTAAAAGCAATGAATTAGCATGTTTCTGAAATCGTAACACCTTACAAGCCGCGGTTGCGGAGGAAAATATAAAATTTCTTAGGAATAATTGTCAAAATAACCCCGGGCATTATTTTAACCCAAGACTGTACATACATAATTATGCAAATTATCGGTGTTATTTTACAGTTTGAGAGTTCGAGTTGGTGTTGCAGAGGGTAAATTTAAATTATCGCTGATTGTGTTCAGTTTTAGTGTACAGCTCGAACTAGAAATTTCAGCAAACTGAAACGTTTGCTAACTACCTCAATACAATCCCAAGATTTTTGCATACACATTCCGCTTGTGTACGTTCGCTAATTAGACAAATTAATTAACTGACGCAACAAATACTCATGGAAGACTAATTTCAACAGGCGAACGTGGACCAAAAACTATTTCGCTTGGGGAATCGAGGTGCGGTGGGTGCGTTTTGTTATGCAATTTATAAATGAAGCGAATTAACTCAATTTGTAATGTAAATACTATCATGCAAATTCTATTAGTTACGTGCTACGAAACAATTAATCTGAAACTGACGATAATTGTGCGAGAGGCCGCTTTACCGTGTCATCGACGAATCCTGAAAAATTTTTGTGTGAATTAGTGAATTCCCAGGCTCGTCCACACACGCAGCCGCACACACTATTTAAGGTTTCTAATTCGTTTTTGTGCCTAAATGTTTATTAAACATCTAGAAAAAAGCTACCGTACGCTTTCTACGGCCAAATTATAGAATAATTTGGAAGCGGCAATTTACTGTTCGAGCAGGAAAAAATTTAAGTAGAATCTTATAAGACAGGAAGCCATAAAGTGCCACAGAGGCAGATTACGTGCCACAGAAAAACAAGTTGATAGGTTTATAAAGTCAGAGGCCTTGGCGTCGATGTTGTTTTACAGTAACAACTCATTGTACCAGTTTTCTTTCAAAAGAATCCCAACACAAAGGCCTTTGAGCAACTTCTCCTGCAACTTTTCCAATCCGAATAATTCGGAGGAAACGAGAAAAGAGTATAATGGTGTAAATATGACAAGATTTTCTACAATTCTGAAGACGATCGTTTGCTGGGTTCGTTTAATAATTGGATTGGCTCTGAATTAGAGTAAATCCGATGTAAATAAACGAATTTTAATGACATTCGTACGAAATCAGGTAAATTAATTCTAAATTGGATTGAAATAAAACTAATTTTAAATCAAATTAAAATCTACATCAGTGTTGCTTAAATCTTCTTCTTGTTCTAAAGCTATTCAATTGACGGTCTTTTAACCTTTATGCAATACAACAGACGCTCGATAACGTGAACTAATTCAGACCCGAGTGCGTTCACATTATCGAAATGTTTACATTAGCAAGCGTGATTTTATTAAACTGCAAATTATTAAAAGAAACGTTTAATAACACAATTAATATTTTTTTGCTAATTGTGTCACTCTCGCACTTAGTGCAACCTCGTCTATGATTTTCACTTTGTCACTCAATCTTAAACACTTTCTTTTATTGGATGTGGATGCAATAGTCGTAATGCATAAACGCATGCAATATGCCTGACTTAAGTTTAACAACAACTAAAATGAAATCAGCGCTGCTCCTACAAATAATTTGCTGAGAGTCACGTATGTACATCATAAGAACAATAAAAAACGAAATGTTTACTATTGAGCTGTACAGGTTGTTTACATTATCGGGCCTTCCGTTTGATCCTATAGTAAGATATTTGTGTTACATTAGTGCGATGTTTCCATAATCGGGTGTTTACATTATCGAGCGTCTGCTGTATATCTTTAGCAGGTAGAACAACTAAAAAGAAGTGAACAAACAAAACGTAATTCGCAATTTAATAGTAATATTACAGATTTATTGTAAACCATTTGTGTCTTAGAATACCACCGCTGTTTTGGAATAATATTTTAATACTTCTTCTTTTTCTCCGGTATCCTTTATACCCGTGTTGGATATTTGTGGGTTCCGCGTCCTTTACCCATTTCTTCCATGCTTTCCGGTCCTTTGCCATCTTATTCATTTCGTCTATCGTTTTCCCTCTTGCTTTCCCTATCTCTTCTCGGCCTTCTTCTTTTCCGTTTCCTCGTACCTTTGGCTTCCGTTATTTTTTTCGGTAGTCTGTTTCTGTCCAATCTTTGTAGGTGTCCATATCATTCTAATTTCTTCTTCTTCGTTTTTGTGTTATCGTTTGTTGTTTTAGTTTTCTTATGATTTTCTCGTTTCTAATGTGTTCCATCTTTGTTTAGTTAGTGTGCAGTATATGTTGTTTGCCTTCTTAATTTTGTTTTTTATTTCAAGGTCTATTTTCCCGTAGTTTTCTATAATAATTCCTAGGTATTCCATTGTGGTCACTTCTTCTATAGGTTGGTTTTTGTACATTATTTTGTTTTGTTCCTGATCTATTTTCTAATTTATATACATTATTTTGCTTTTTTCTATATTGACTACCTACCATCTTCAGTTTTTCTATTTCTTCAGTCCATATACATATTTATCAACTTCTGCATTTACTATTTTTGTCTGCTATGGGCACTAACTCATCTGCGTATAACAGGCTATCCATTCTGAGTGGTATCATATCCCTGTGTACCACTGTTACAGTGGAGAAACTCCAGACTACAGTAGTCTGGAGTTTCTCCGTTCTTTGTCTTGTGCTTTTCAGTAGCCTGTCCATTACTATTATAAACAGGTTTGGGCTTAAACTGTCACCTTTTATACCCTTTCTGATATTAAATTGTTCTGATCTATTGCCGTTTATTTGTACTTTTGCTCGTGTATCTTCTTGCACCGAGTTTATGACTATTCGTTTCTTCAGTGTACCTATTAGTTCCAAACAGTTTTCTGTTACTTGTCTTTGTATTGAATCAAAAGCTGCCCTTAGGTTGATAAATGCAAGAAGTTCTTCTTCCCTTTCGATTCTTCCTTTTATCAGTTGTCTTATTATTTATACATATTGTCTGTTGTCTGCCTTTTCTCCCTGAATGCTGTTTCCTCTAGCTTCTTTTCTATGTGTCCCTTTAGTTTGTTTTGTATTATTGTTGCATATATTTTGTATGTCACAGGTGATAGGCATATTGGTCTATAGTTGTCACATGGGGTCTGGTTACCTTTTTGATATATAGGCATTATGAGATTATTTTTCCATTCCTTAGATAACGTGTTTCTTTCCCACGTTTCCGCCAGTATTTTGTGTAACCATGTTATTCCGCTCTTTCCCATGTATTTGATCATTTCTGGGTCCACTTCATCTTCTCCACTTGCTTTACCGAATTTGATGTTTTCTATTCCTTCTTCTCTTTCTTTTATATCGATATTATTGTTCTGCATTTCCTCCTCTTGTTGTATGGGTATATTTACGTCCAGTGGCTGTATTTTATCATGTTCGTCCAAGTCAAATTTTAGGCTATAGTGCCTTCTCCATACTTCCATTTTTTCCGGGATGTTTGTTTTGATTATGTTGTTTTCATCTCATACGCCTGAGTCTGTCTTCTTTCTTTTTCCTCTTAGTCTTTAATTGTATTCCAGAATTTTAGATTGTTATTTCTGTATCCCTCATTTACTTCGTTTCCAAAGTCCTCCCATCCACATACTTCTCTTGCTGAGCTAATTACTATTTCTTTTAGTGCTTGCCATCTGTCTTCCAGGGTCCAATTTCTATTTTCTATTTCCAGCTTGTTTATTTTTGTCTCTATTATCTTCCTATATTTGTTTTTGTTTTCGTCTTTTGTTAGCTTATTTATATTTATTCGAGTATATTGTTTTATCTTCTCTGTGGCCGGTTTGATGTTTCGTAGTTCTATTACCAGTCTGTGCTGTGTGCCCATTTCTGCTTCTGGTTCCAGTTTTATTTATTTTATGTCTTCATCGATTTTTGTTGTGTATACTATGGAGTCTATGATACTACTTGCTTGTCCCTCTTGCGCGACGAAAGTGGGTCTGTCTTCTTGTTTCTGCTTGCAGAAAGAGTTTCCAATTTTTAGCTCGTTTGTTATATAGAATTGTTGCATTTTATTTCCATTTCTATTTATTTCCCTTTCTCCATATGGTCCTCTGCCAAGTCCCTAATGTATGTCTGTACCTATTCTGTCATTCCAATCTCCCATTATGATTATTATGTTGCGTTCTTCCCTACCTTTATCCAATGTGCTCTAGTTTTGTGTAAAATTCTGTCATTGTGGTTTCATCAGTTCCTTCTACTGGGCTGTAGATTTATATATACATATATATTTATAATATATATCTAAAAATAACTGCTGATTATTTGCATAACATTCTAGAGTTTTTAAACGCAACTGTTTAGTTTTTAATTTTCCTCAATCCATAGGACTGGATCTATTTCAAAACATATGGTATGCAAATAAATAGAAATAGGTCTCTCAAATTTTTTATTTGACTATATTTAAGATTGAACGTCCAATCAAAATCGGAATCAATCAACCTTCTCTTTGTACTACATCGAATTTAGATACTATTGGATCAAATTCAAATTACTGAATTGTCGGCTTTGAATTCATAACCACTAAAGCAGGCTTTACACCCCATCGAGGAGTTTGGTCTGCAAGGCGGAAGGTCAGAGCTCCCTTATCCTTGCTCTCTGATTGTCGCGTGCCAAATGCATAACCCGTGGTGATGTGGTGGGTATCGCGCATTAATCAACCGCGTGACTATCCCTTGGTCATTCGAACGCAAGTACCCAATTATTCAAAGCCACTGTGTAGACCACCCGCCAGATATGCCAGTCAGAGATTTGAATTCCCAATCTTCCGCACCGGAGCCCACATGACCAATATTGTAAAGTATTATTTAAAAACTGTTTTTTATATACATACATGAATAATTCTCTTCTGAAATAGAAAAATTCCTGCAAGTTTATCCTGAAATATTTCGGTTTGTATTGAAATTTATTCTTTTAACTTTTAATATTGTTTAAATCAAGTATGCTTTAACTTTGGAAACGCACTGGTTTGACGATTTATATTCAAAAAATTTTAATTTATGTTATATTGGTTCTAGATAAGACCCGATGCGTTTTGAATCAACTTTTAAACTGGAATATGGGCAGAATTTACCAAACACGTTGAGTTTTGGAACGATTCGAGATTAAATAAATATTTTGTTCTTAAAACAGAAAAACTCTGCGGATAATCCCCGAAACTTTCTGGCTTTTCGAAGCCCAGTATTTTAACTTTATCGTTGCATAAAACATAGGCCCTACTGTAGGGTCCCCTTAATGTCTTTGAGGGCTCAAGGAACGGGAAGTTATCAAATTATAGCCGATGGCGACGTAAACAACCCGAAACCGACCAAATTTACACATGTTTTAATTATGCGGCGTTTAAATTGGGCCATAAAATACAAACAGTCGGCTTTATGATGTCTTTTAGTTTAATACTGTCCGAAATTAGCTCGTTAGGTTAAACTTTGATTCGGTCTTTGAACCGCGCAAGATAGACAATGTGTACAAAATTCTAATCGAATCGGCTTCTGGCTGGGAATTCATTGGATTGCCAATTTGATTCGATTAGCCAGTACAGCGAAACATACTTACGACGATTAACAACGGAAGTCGGGCATATATTCCGAGTTTTGCAGTGACCCCGTGACATGACAAACAATACGAAAATTAGAGTCCGGATTATAATTATTTCAATGGTACGAAAGTAGCTCGAAGCATTGTACTAATATATACCCTGGAATAGTTGGATATTGTAATGTAATTGGCATAATACCTGGAAACCCACTTCGAATGCCATTAATTATGTATATTTGCTTGCTTAAGATTGTTTATTTAATTGACGGCTGAATAATGTACTGAAATTAATCTAGTTCCTGTCTCCATTTTAATTTTTGCCCCTTCGGAAAATTAATTATTTAAACTGCTACTAAATATAGTAGGGCTCGACTTTTAACCTTCCCACAGCCGCCGTCCCAGCACATTTGATAAAGTTTAATACGAAGCAACATGAATGAGAACGAGACCCCCTCAGAAAAAAATGAAATATGAAACTGGGGTACTAAACAGCAAAAAAGATCGCCTAAAAACCAAGATAAAAATATCTCTTCCATTCCAGACGGTCTGGGTTAAATGAGTGGGATAAAACCAAGGTGCTCGCTATGGAAAAGGAAAGTGGGCTCGTTTCTTCGCGCTTGATCCCTCTGGTTGGAGCTCCCACCTCTGCTTTCTGTTTCCCGGTGTGTTGTATCAACTAACACAGGAAGCGGGTTCTAAATTTAAATGTATCGGCTAATTTGGGTTATTAATTCATATGGTCGCTCGTTGTGTTAGTGGAATGTTAAGCAGATGTCGAGTGTGAGATTTAATCCTTAATCGCCTAATTCGACTCCGGCATTTTCGTGCTAAGTTTAGGACAGATTTATAATTAGGTTAGGTCAGGTCACGTCGAACACGTTATTAGTTTCAAGGGTTACACGTTAGCATATTGCGCTCGATCGAATTTTTGCGGCCGTAGAACTAAGAACTAAACCCCAAGATTATATTTCTAATTTAATTTGAGGGAAAAGTTGCAGCAGTTCGTCGGCCGAGAGCAAACTGGGCTACTGCAACGGCGTGTTTGCTGCAGATAGAAAGTGGTCATGAATTTTTTATGAAGCCCGGAGAGTTTACAATTTTCTAGCGTTTTCACGTTTACACAAACTATAAAGTAGACGAAGTTGGATGTAAAATGCTCGTGTAATAACTTGGAGAGATACGTGTGTATGAGAGCAGCTCGCCTCTAGTCTAGACTGCATTACCTAAAATTAAACTTAGCACTGGGTAATTCGCCCCTGAAACTATTCATAACCGAGTGCACCAAATTGGCTAAAATGTATGTTTTCTGAGTGTTTGTCTTTGCAGAACGAGCACTGCATTCAAAACTGGAATATATTCCGATTGTCAACAGGTGCTGCTTTTTACGAGAAGCAACTCGCACTCTGACTTTAGATCGCTTTTCCAATCCATAAATCGCAAAGTAAAACAGTTAGAAAATTGAAGGCTTCAAGTTCAAAGAAAGGGCGGTTTTTTCTAAATCATCAAGCAAAACAACTTTTTTTGTAGTTTCATCTCGAATCGAATCCGAAATAATAACGCCTTTGCACAATTTCGTCCTGTCAGTGTTCAGGATATTTTGCGTTTAGACATCTGGGGAGTGGGTTGAAAACTTCTAAAAATGTGTTGGAGTGGGTATTATTTGTTTAGCATATACAGTGTGATTGGATTTCCATTACACACTCATTAATGACGTTAAGAAAAGCTATTTAAAAAATTCAGAAACTAATTTTAAACAGTACACTTTTCAACCTTCCACTGTATGACTATACAACTCTATTCCTTGAAAAATAAAACGTTCGCAATTTCACAATCGCTTTCTTAATATCTGCGTGGATAATTGGAAAGCCTATTAAATTCTAAATATAGCGCCATGTTTTTACTTAAGCATAGAAGTCGTAACAGTTTAAAAAGAATTGCCAAAAGTAGATGATTACTTGGAAACAAGCTGTATTTTAAATATTACGAAATATCAATAAAAAAAAACAAATTTCAAACTATACAACGTGACCCAACTCCTGCCAATTATGTACTTTCTGGCAGTTTTCATTTTATAAATAACAGTGGGAACCTTATTTTGTAAATGACATCTTACAAATTTTTACAAAAGCTATATAACACTAGATTCCCATTTTTTTTATCAGCTTGAGTTTGAGAAACTAAAGAGTGTTTGATGAAAATCAAGCACACTATATAGACATCTTAGGTCAGAGTAACCCTTAATTTGAATATACATACTGCCATTTAATTATAATTATAATGTATTTTTTCATAAACTGTTATATCAATTAATGTAGTATAAACTATATAAAAAAAAATAAGAACTCCATTTCGGCGACATTAATTAATGTGTAATGAAAAATCAACCACATTGAACAGTGATGTTAGGTCATAGTATCCCTTAAATGTCAATATACCGCCATTTATTTAAA
>JABXWE010020787.1:0-26886 GCA_014611495.1 Limonius californicus | reverse complement strand
AAAAAATACCCCCGGAAAAAATACCCCCTGGAAAAAATACCCCCGGAAAAAATACCCCCTCATAACTAATTAGCTACCTCTATATTAAGGTCCCCAAATTTGTTCTACGTTTCTAATCATTCGAACCTGCAGGAACCCAAAAAAATGATTTAGAGAAAATGCTTGTCTGTGGATGGGTACGTGCGGCTATAAATCTTACATTCCGAACTTGAACTATCAAAAAATATAATAAAATTCTAACAACAGTAAAAATAATGTCCCTACCATTCCCCTCCTTGTCCTCGCGTAAAGGATTAGGATTAGTTTTCCCTAATTATACCAAATACCCAAGTACTTGCATGCATAGCTACATGCATAGCTGTATGTGAGGAGTATTCAACGGGCGCCAGAGACTATAGAAACCGTATAAGTGTAAGTGTGTGTTACTATTACTTCAGTATATAATTTGTAGTTTCCTAACGTACAAGTAAAATAATAAGATAATATGTTTAGAAGCTTGCTTTGTCAAATCTTGTTACTAATGTAGGATTATCACAAGACAATATAAAATGAAAATACCAACAAGTATTTTCAACGGAGGTATTTTTTCCAGGGTTATTTTTTCCAGGGGGTATTTTTTCCGGGGGTATTTTTTCCGGGGTATTTTTTCCGGGGGTATTTTTTCCCAGGGGTAATTTTTCCGGGGGTATTTTTTCCGGGGTATTTTTTCCGGGGGTATTTTTTCCTAGATTCGTTAAAATATACACGGTATTTCATTTGAAATAAGAAAGTTCTATCAAAGAGCAGTATATTGTATAAATATACTGCTCTTTGGTTCTATCAAGATGTAGCAATCTTCGCTCTTATGCCTGTGTTGAGCGTTTGAAGTGCCGCAGACGTAGAGGAACTACAGCTTAACGTGGGCTCCGAACCACGGGAAGTGTAAACACTTCTACTTCAGAGAAGATTTACTAGGCAGAATACCTCGCTGGTTTACCATTGCCTTGTGAGGGAAAGTTCCGATGTTCCTGTACTGGGAATTGAACCCAGGATCTTCAGGGTAGAAGTCTAACCTGCTATCCTCTAGCCCACGGCCGCCTCCCGCATTGCATATTGCAATGAAAGCAACAACCCTAACTGAAACTGAAACCATTATTTCACAATTAATTATTGTATTATTTTGGATCTCATCTACATCAGAATGTTAACCGTTATATTTTTAATTAAAATATTCCATTCTTTCAAAACCATAAATAAATAACGGGATATAGATGCTTTATTAGCAAATTTGGGAATGCATAAAAATAATGTCGTTCGTTGGTTAACAGTCCTCATCTCCCATTGCTGGGCACAGTCACCGTTCTTTGCAACAAAAATGTAAAATAAGTACATAATATGTATAATCTACCTATTAAGAAAGATTATACAGTACATATATACATACTGTATTATATCTTCTACATATATGTACTATGTTTTTAATATTAGCCGTGCCCGATACATACAGTGCGATCGAAAACGATTGAAGGTAATGCTTTATACTGATTTTTTCTTATCCGCTTGCTACTTAATATGCCCTTGACTAATTCCAGTGGCGTACAATGATATTTTGAACGGAGCGGGAAATGGAAAAATTAGTGGCCTGCTTAGTAATAAAAATATTCGTACATAATTTTTAATACAAAAGTATTTATACCTTTGCGTGGCACTGAATATTAGCAGGATATTTACAAAGATGTTATCAAAGCATAATACACATGCAATGTAAAACATAAGTGTATTTTTGTTTACGTTGATACCTTTTCGCAACACGACCCCACTATACTAAAGTATATGTGTAAGTTTATGTGATCTACGGTTTATTAGTGTTCTTAGTTCTTATGGACAATAACCTAACGTTTACATATTTACCTCGTACTCGATATCCTATTGAGTAGTAGTCGTTCAACTTGAATAGGTACTGTAATAACACAGAATAAATACCTACGGAGGTATTTATTCTGTGGTAATAAGTTTGGGAATTTAGTCGTGCGTGTTGCTTGGAGTTTATTAACGATCAGAAATTTCAGTGTTTTGTTGGAATTACTGCAATGTATTTTGAGACTTTCCATGACTACATAGATAAAATGTGGTATATTGTGGAAGAAAATATTTGTACAAGGCATAATTAGTCTTTCGCGCCACAAACGGATGACTTTATTCTGCTAAATCATGACCATCATTTTAAGCAGTAAAGCAAATTTTCTGGAACTAATACTGAGAAACATTTCATTTAACACCCTTTTATTATTGCCTTCAAAATAAAAAGTTGTATTACCATTTTAAATGTATGTATAACCAAAGAATATAGATATCTATCTATCTATCTATGTTCTTGGTATACCTAATATTGCTTATGGTTGCAATTTGCCACCATTAACGATCCGCCACTGTCGTCGAGGAAAATAAACATATTTTGTCCTTTACTGCCAGGTATTTCTCTTTCTATATTTGGCTACTCACAAACTTGCATTTTGAAATAGGCGTTACTCATCTAGCGAGTTTATATATTATTGCTCTAGCAAATACTTCTATCTTTGTCTGATATATTGGCACAATGGCATTGCACAGCGGCAAAGGACAAGCGCTATCTACAGTTACGTATGTATGTATGATCTGGTAATAAACTAACAAAAACTAACCACACAAAAGAGTTGATAAGTAATTTAGCTACTATAAATTGAAATTTAGTATGTAATTTTACTAAATGATACTTCATACGACTTTGGAAAATAATTAGTAGCCATGATAACTTTATCCCAACGTTTAAAAAGGCAGCAGGATCAAGTAGCTTCGAGTAGCAGAATCTCTGTTCGAGATAGATTGTTAGCTAGAGAACTGCAAGAATTGGCTCAGATTCTTCCCAATAACTGCACTGTCAACCATGAAAATGCGAACGATTTAAGTTCCTTTACTTTAAGTATTAGGCCTACTGAAGGATTTTGGCAAGGAGGCTGTTTTAAGTTTTCAGTCGATGTAACAGAAGAATATAATATGGTGGTGAGTGGTTAATGATAAAAAGTAATAATAAATAGACCACTCTTTGAATAAAAGATCGCAATTTTAAGCATCAGTACCAAACATGGTACCTACTTACTCAAAATTTTATGCACTACTTGAAGAAAAAAGATATCAATATTTATTACCATATTCTGCAGTGTACAACAAGAGAATTGTTAATTCAGTTTTCATAAAATTTTCAGCCTCCAGTAGTCAAATGCCTTACGAGACTATGGCATCCAAATATTAGTGAAAATGGAGAAGTATGTCTTTCCCTGTTACGACAACATAGTGTGGATGGCCTGGGATGGTCGCCAACTAGAAGATTGAATGATGTGCTCTGGGGTTTATTGGCGTTATTTACAGTAAGTTACACATATTTTTTACAAATTGAATTTTTTTTTCGTTATTGTGGAAAAACTTTTATTGCTTTGCAGGATCTACTTAATTTCGATGACCCTTTGAATATTGAAGCAGCAGATATGTATAGAAATAGCAAAGAAGATTTCCATAAGAAGGTCATTGAATATGTTACGAAGTATGCTGTGGATTAATGTGTGTGTGTGTGTATATGTAAAATTTAAAAGCAATTATGTGCTACCCTAAAATTTGTGTCGATTTAAATTAGATCTTTCTTACAAGTACTTGCCTAAATGGATTAAGTTTGTCATTTACTGTTAGGGCTGTGAATCATCATACATTATTGTTTCCTTAAAGTTTACCAACAGAAATATAATTGTCAGTGTTTGTTCTGCTAAATTTCATATTTAATGTTCTTATTATTTCAACAAATTACAAATTGTATATATGCAAAAACGTGAGAAAATTGTAAAGTAGATGCCAGTAGAAGGGACAGTTTCTTTTTTTTATTTTTTCCTAATAAAATTTTAACTCTATGGTTGTATCAATTCGAGTTTTCATAACTGAGGTTATTAATTATTGTTTAAAATGAAAAACTGCTTTAAGAATATAAGTTATTGTACTACTTCTTGTGAACCAGGATATATGTACAGTCCGGCTCTATATTTGCCGTTTTCTGTTTTCATGGTTGTGCACCACGCATTATTGCTTTTTTCTGTTAATTTATAAATGGTTTCGTATGTTTCAACGTATATCGTGTTGTTTGACACTTTAACCTAACCTAACAATAAGTTTAAAGAAAGGGTTATGCATGTAAATTGGCAAATACAGTATATATAAAACATTTTCACTATTTGGCAAGGGTATAACATTCACATTTTGTGAGAAGCCCTTTGTCTAACCCGCTAGAATATACATTTTTTTTAAATATTATTCATTTCATCATTGCAAATATAATACAGGTACTTAAACACAATACTAGTAATAATAATAACCCAAATGTTGATTCATAAAAAAACGGAAACAATTCAATATACAAAATTTATTCAAAAACCGAAAAATTGTACGTTATATATAATAATGTAGTCTACACCTAAACGTTTATTACAATACACACTAATTAATTTTAAACTATTTTAGTTCTTACTAGGCCATCCTTTGTTTTTAATAACTAATTCACACCTTTTTGGCATAGAATTCACCAGTTTTTGTAATTCTTCCTTCGTAATGCAGCCATACCAGGCATCAATTAGGGATTCGATTAATTTCATTTTTTTTGTGGGCTTTTTTCTTGAAATAATGTTAGAAATCCTCTGCCATACGTTTTCTATAGGATTTAGGTCGGGAAATTGTGCTGGCCAGTCTATTCTTTTAACTTTATTCGTCGACATCCAAGATTGAACAGCCTTTGGTCTGTGGCAAGGAGCATTATCTTCTTGAAAGATGGAGATTTTGTCAGGAAATAAATCTTTTCCACTAGGCAGCATCTTCTTCGTTAATGTAGCATTCATCGTGGTAGATACAACATGCAGTCCACTAACACCTTTAGCAGACATGAAGCCCCGTATCATGACGGAGGTTGGATGTTTAATTGTTGGCAGAACACACTGTCGTATTAATTCTTTTCCAGGAAATTTTCTAACATATGTGTTTCCAGCATGATTGTTAATGTTAAAAATAGATTCATCACTAAATAATACCTGCTGCCATTGTTCTGGGGCCCAATGGCGATTATTCTTTGCCCATCTCAAGCGGTAGAGTCTTTGTTTGTCTGATAGGATTCTTCCGGACTTTGCAACCCCGAAGTCCAAATTTAAGAAGTCTCTGTCTTATAGTAGAAGTGCATACACTTACACCAGTAACTTCGAATTATATTTTGGTTAAGTCTGTCGAATTAAGGCTTCTGTCTGTCAGGCTCGTCCTCTAAAATACACTGTCGTCTCTCACTGATTTTTTTTTGGGCGGCCACTGTGGGTTTATCTTCAATTTTTCCCGTTTCAGAGTATTTTTTAATCACTCTAATAACTGTGGATTGATTGCACTGCACTTTCATAGCTATTTCACGACTGGAACCGCCTTGTTTATGAATAATTATTTCATATCGTTTTTTTGCCACTGTTCAGAACATGCAAAATGCTACTGAATAATCCACAGTACCTGCAATTACCTATTTATACTTTTAAGTTTCGTGTTAAATGCATTTTAAGGATCTCATTAGAAAATGCGCGAATAACTGATTATCGATTTTAGAAAAGAACTTAATTGTATTCTATGAAGTTTTAAGTACCTAATCAAGAGATAAGTCGTTGATGTAGTCATTAAAATCTTCTTTTTTTTCTTCTGTGTATAGGCCAATGGCCTGTAAACTACCTACAATGCAGTAGGTTCTATGAGCCCTCTTTGCACGTATACTGGGCCGGAGGCTAGCCTTACCTGTAGAACAGAGAGGAGAAGTTCCACTACATGGGTTACGATTGTTGAAGATGTTTTTATAACAACCGGGACCTACGGTTTTATGTACCCTCCGAAGCACGACCGGTTGCATATGCCACTATATTGATCCACCCAACCAAATACTGACCAGCGGGGATTGTGCTGGACTACGAATACCGTTTGACCAGCTTCTACAGTGCACCACCTAGCAACCGATGTCATTAAAATCCAATAATTAAAAGTAATTTTTGGAAATGCGCAGATTTATAAAAATCTTTTCTGCAACCCACCGCACATAATTTCCAAATCCGGCTTGTAACCATGGGATCTTAATGTTAAAAACCTTCTCTGGAATTTCTGTTGTTCGGATTTGACTTTAAACTGTAGGTCCCCCGTGTTTCTATCTTAGCGCTGAGGAGAAACACGTAGGAGAGAAGAGGCCGATGCCCAGCAGTGGGACGAAAAAGTTGTCAATGATGATGATGATCATGATGCCAAAAATGTAACTAAACTTCAAAGAAATGCTTATTTTCGTGGGTGATGCAGAAATTTTTTTTTACTGTATATGGAGAAAATTGCTAGTCAACATATTACTCCCTCACTTTTATAATTTTGTAGCAGTTTCAAATAAAGCCACAAATAAACCCTCTACTCCAAAGCAATTTGATCGAAATACAAAATTGACAGTCTGTAAAGACTATATTTCCAATAATATAGATTTCAAAACAAGTGGAAACTACCTTACTACATCTGGCAGAACAGACTGACAGATTGTAGTAATCAATTACCTACTTAAAATATAACGAAAATATTTATTTGAAAATCTCATAAGAATAAAATTTGGTTAAATTATATTTACTTAATAATTATAACTGACATATATTACCCTTCATCCTTAAAACACACCTGTAATTGACACCTGAACCTCTTCTTTACTTAACTAAATTTCATTCTTTGTTTGTGCTGTAAATTGCAATATGTTTCTTGAATTGCATATTGTAAACTGCATGATTCAAGTACCCCTTTAGGAAAAAGAAATGTCAAGAACCAGTATATATCCCCACATCAAAAAATAAGTTTCGAAACATTGTTGCTTCATATACAGGGAATTTTTCTTTTTAATATACATTGCCTATGTATACTTAAAAAAAACGCGTCAATTTCGCCTATTGTGTAGGCAACCAACTATACCGACAACTAAAAAGCAGGAGCAAACGTCACCAGTTGTGAATTATTTGAGTATGAAGGTTATGTTGATACAGTGTTTATATTAAATAAGTATTTCACCCTGTATATAGGACGCAAATGATGATATTTATTTGTAAATTACAAAAATCGACAGGATTATTGTTCGTGTAAGGTCCGTGAACATTCTATTTTCTTCGTACAACACAAATGCATCAGCGCTAAGATAGTGTAGTGGTTATCGTCGCTGCCTTCCAAGCAGTTGATCCGAGTTCGACTCCCGGCCGTCACAGATTTTTTTCAATTATAATTTTTGTAAACATATTTAATTTCATTTCTTCGGTTAAAACGTGATTACTTTTAGTTCTTATTTTATGGCAATTTATTACGCATCCCTCTGACTTACATTTTCTAACAATTGTTTGTATGATTGGAATACAAGGAGTTAAGTTTAAGTTAAAAAATAGAATTAGTCTTTATTTAGTGTCTTCTTGCGTTTTTTATACAACCATGTACAGTAAAGACGAAAAAGTGCAAATTCTAATGTGGTATCAGAATGGTAACAGATAAGAACTGTGAGAGACTTATTTTCACTAAAATATCCAGAAAGACCTATTCCTTGTATTCAAACAATACAAACAATTGTTAGAAAATTTAAATCATAAAATAAGAACTAAAAGTAATCACGTTTTAACCGAAGAAATGAAATTAAATATGTTTACAAAAATTATAATTAAAAAAAATCTGTGACGGCCGGGAGTCGAACTCGGATCAACTGCTTGGAAGGCAGCAACGATAACCACTACACTATCTTGGCGCTGATGCATTTTTGTTGTACGAAGAAAATAGAATGTTCACGGACCTTACACGAACAATAATCCTGTCGATTTTTGTAATTTACAAATAAGTATCATCATTTGCGTCCTATATACAGGGTAAAATACTTATTTAATATAAACACTGTATCAACATAACCTTCATACTCAAATAATTCACAACTGGTGACGTTTGCTCCTGCTTTTTAGTTGTCTGTATAGTTGGTTGCATACACAATAGGCGAATTTGACGCGTTTCTTTTAAAAGTGTACATAGGCTATGTATACTAAAAAGAAAAATTCCCTGTATATACTATGTGAGGCTTTCGCGGTTTCTCGAACTGTCAACATTATTATTAATTTTTGGCTTGGACCGCGTCGTCGATTGGAGGTCACACTCAGTAAAGACAGGATTACGGGTTACTGTTTGTGAACCTAAACGAAAGCTTGCATCTTCAGAGTCCTCGTAGTACTATGAGGACTCTGAAGATGCAAGCTGCAATGTCTTGCGAAATGTTAGTTTCCTTAGGTTCACAAACAGTAACCAGTAATCCTGCCTTTACTGAGTGTGACCTCCAATCGACGATGCGGTCCAAGCCGAAAATTAATCATAGTGTTGTTATGGGTTGAGATTGCCTAATCGGCGAATACCAGACCGACGAGTTTTCCAACGATTGCACAACCACCTACGTGAACACGGAACTTTCCCGAAACCGTCGACTGAGGGTCAGATACAGCAAATACTAGACAATGTGGACAATATTCTGCGAGAAATTGATAATAAGTTAGCACCTCTGTTCGTTGTGTATCTGCACAAGTTAATGTACCTCGAATGCCAGTTTGGAGAACATTGAAACGTCACGGTTTATATCCATTTCATATTCAGCCTGTTCAAGCCCTCTTACCTACAGATTTCGCTAGTCGTATGGAATTTTGCTGCTAGATCATTCAAAATCGAAACCTACGTAATAGAATGTTATTCACTTTTCTGTATTTATAAAAGACTTTTGTTGCTTAGTGGTTAATATATGTGTGCTTTTAATTAATTTCCTATAAAAATGCAATAGTGAGTAAAGAAAAAATTTTATCTGTATTGTGTATTTATAGTTACATATTTGAATGTAAATTCTTCCAACTCTTTTGTGGGGCTCCTATACAACTAAAGATATTTTCCGGGAGGCTAACGCTTAGTCGCTCTGGCGGCAAAAGTGACAGTGAAATGTAAATTTTCTGCTGTTAAATACACCGACTTTAACTGATTATTTATCTTACACCATGAGCTGTACCTAATTTTAAAGAGAGACGTATCTTATGATCGTTTTGTTCTACATTTCCCCAGTATTTTTCAGCTATTACGTTTTAAGAAAAAGTTTAGGAGAGAAATCGGCAAACATTGCCGCTTAAAATATGAAATCTGCATGTTAATCCTACCTTCTAGATTGGTTAGATATTTAGATAAAACAAACTGTGCATACGTAAACTATAGTATTAAAATATATAACATTTTAGCAAGTTCTTCTATTTTCAAATTCCGTTTGAAGAATATCCGATCGCTGTCCCCGTTAAATCCCTATTTCGTATTCGGCAACTTTTAGTTAACGAAAATATTAAGCGTAGGTTGGTTAAGATATATTTATTTGAAATTCTTTTAGCCATTTATGATAGTCCATTGAGATTTAATTCAAGCACTGCGTTTTCAAAACACGTAGATGTGTACTATATATTGAAAACGAAGAACGCGATAAACATTATATTAAGGGACTATTAAAGTAACTCAAAATAAGCTAAGATTAACGTTTTTTATTGTCACCGTAGCTACGTTAATAGGCGACCCTTCAACTGACGATTATTTTAAATGGTAGACAACATATTATGCATGGTGGAAATAAAGTAAAAAATGATCGAAAACATGATAAGGACATATTATGTAAATGGTCATAAGTAAGTTATAAAATAAGGTAAATTTTGTTACTGTTACATATGTGAACTTAATTTAATGAAATTATGAAATTTAATGAAATTATTGTACATAATCACAAGGTACCGTCCCTTAGAAATATAATGCCTACAAGTTAAATGTTAAGTTTTATATAATTTTGTTACAATCAGAGTAATCATAAGATCTTGCACGCAATTAATATTGTGTTACACTATACGCATTTGCTTTTACATTGGTTGCAATTTGTTTAGCAACGTTCAGCTGAAAGGTTAAATTTTAA
This sequence comes from Limonius californicus, assembly GCA_014611495.1. NCBI lineage: Eukaryota > Metazoa > Arthropoda > Insecta > Coleoptera > Elateridae > Limonius > Limonius californicus. The sequence goes on along the minus strand of JABXWE010020787.1, from coordinate 16,856 downwards.
TTTGGGGTGCAAGGCCGGTGAACTTTTTGTAGAATCTGTCCAATTCTGGTATTTTTACCCATTTATAATCTTTCAGGATAAAAAACCCTGCACAGAGTACTTCTAGAATGTTTGGTTCCTACCAAACTTATTTATTGTAATACGAAATGGAGAGAAAAATCGCCGATCCACCAGGGCAACTCGCGCAAGTCGGTATAAGAAATAGAGTTCATAACCAGTATGAAGTAAGCTTTTTAAATTATTTAGTGCATATTTGTATGAAGATTTTCCCAATCGGAAAATTACAGTAAATTAATAATGGTGAGGCTCTACACCGCATCAAGGCGTTTGCCCTGCAATGTGGAAGGTCAGAGCTACCGTATCCTTGCTCTCTGTTAGTTGCGTGTCCAATTGACGATGCGTGGTGATGAGGTGGGCAACGCGCATTAGCCAGACGCATTATTATCCCGTTATTCATTCGAACACAGGTACCCAATTATTTAAAGTGATCGGATAGGTCGGCCGCCAGGCACCGTGTCGGGTATTTGAACTTCCGACCGTCTAATGACTGGACCACGCTGGCGTTACCACAGTAAATTATTTGAATTTTTATATGATATTCCATCGTTAGCTGATAGCGATCTCAAACTTATTTTAAAAAATTGTCCAGATTTATATAAGGGATTGACGGTAGATAACAATTCTGATATGGAGGCGTTCAATTTATTCAATGAACTTTTATTTATCAAAAATATTTTAACTAGAAGTTTTAAATTATATTCACAAAAGTAATGTAATTGGGAATATTCCAAATTTTTTTTATATCATTGAGCATTCGTCTAAACTTTTCTCTGCCCTTGGATAGTGGAGCACGATCTTTCTCAAAATCAAAATTGATTAAAAACTATTTACGTTTAGCATTGAAGCAGGAAGGTTTGACAGAACTAGCTATATTATAGAGTGAACAAGAAATTGCAACAAATGTAAATTTCGACGAAATTATAGATAAATTTGCCATAGAGAAGATGCGTAGAAGTTTATTGACATGATGTTGTTTATTAAAATACTTTTTAGAACTTTATTTATTAAGTACTTGTACGAGGCTTGTTCAACGGAAACCCATCTTTGATCAACTTAACCTTGAAATCAAATGCAATAATTCAAATGACATGACGTTTGTTAATGTTAATAGTGTTTGTAAGCAACACATTAATAAGTTTCTGGCGTTTGAATATGATTCTGACTTAAAACTTCGATTTTGAAATGGCGTTTGTTGTTGAAAATCCGTTTAAGTTTGATCAGCGTGCGGTCCTACAACTTTTATGCGCTGACGGTGTGCAGCCATTGTAGATTGATACACGAATCTAAGCAGTGCATGGAAAAGAACGTATTGCGTACCCAACTGTGACGGAATGGTGCCGAAAATTTAAGAATGGAAAGAGGGGACTGTGGATGAGCCGCGACCAGGTGCACGGTGTACTGCATTAACAGAAAAGAATATGGCATGTGTGGAAGGGCTTATTACAGAAAATCGTCGAATTTCAATTAGAGAAATTTCAGAAATTGTTGGTGCGAGTGTAGGATCTGTCCATAGTATTGTTCGTAATCTGGGTTACAGTAAAGTTTCTTCGCAATGGATTCTTCGTCTCTTGTCTAATGAACAAAAATGCTTGCGAATGGGCTTATCTCTGCAACACTTCACAGACTATAGGCAAAATGGTGATGACTTTCTTCTGTCAATAGTTGCTGGTGACGAAACTTGGTGCCATTACTACGAGCCATCCAGTAAGTTATCGTACATGTAGTGAAAACCTTCAAGTTCACCACCACCGAAGAAGTTTACAAACCACAACCTTCTGTAGCCAACGTGATGTTAATATTTTTTTTCCACCATGAAGGACTCTTGTTGATAGAGTTTAAGAAACCTGGAGTAAATGTTAATGCAAATCTGTACATTGAAACATGGAACAAGCTTCATCAAGCAATAAGACGAAAACGTCCAGCAAAACTTACGCGCGGGGTTATTTTGCTGCACGACAATGTTATGCCTCATGTTGCTAATGTGGTAAAAGAAAATCTTCAACAAAAGAAATGGAGGGTTTTAGAGCATCCACCCTATAGCCTGGATCTATCGCCTTGCGATTTCCATATTTTAGGGCCGCTGAAAAAGGCGTTCTGATGGATACCGTCGGTATTGGTTTAGGCTAGATTGGAACCCATGCATCTTTGCACTTAATAATCGAGAAATGTTTTTTAATAAATTTATTTATTACATCGTATTAAAATTTAAATTAACATCATCATCATTATCATCTGCCAGGATTAAACCATTGGGATTTGTTCCGAGCTCGTGTAAATTGTTCATTCCAACTATTCTTTGGGCATCAGCGGCCTTCTTTTCCCTCGTGGTCGATACTGTAGAAGTTGTTTTGTGATATGGCAGTCGTCCATTCTTAATATATGTTCTCTCCAGTCTCTCCAGTTGTATCTGTATGGTTCAATTTTTATTAATAAATTAAAAATGTTTAACTTTTGACGTATCTCTTCGTTCCTTTTGTAATCTAATAGCGTGTGCCCAGTCACCCATCTTAGGAATTTCATCTCTGTATATTCAATTATGTTTTTTCATTTTGCGTGAGGGTTCAGTTTTCTGATTCGTATAATAGCGCCGGGGCAGCCATCACTTTATAAAATTTTAATTTTGTATCTCTATTAACTGGTCGTATATGTCTTCTTATGGTTCCACACATTGTAGATTATCTTCTGTAGTTGCAAAGACTGTTAATTATAGTTTATCCTATGCGAAATAAATATTGTTTAACATTTTTTGGTGTATTAGTCCCAATTTAACACCAGATTGCATTTGTTGGGGAATATTTTTTGGTATAGTTTAAACACCCCGTTTAAAATTTATTTGTTGGACATACATAAATCGTTGAAAAAAATATTTAAAAAAATGATCGGACACGTGGGTGTTTATTTTTAAATTATCATTTAGTGATGTAATTTTCAACCCCCCACCCCCCATCCCTCAACCCCCAGCGCTAGCAACTCTAACTTTAAAAATTCAAATAGCAAAGTACCCCTTCTGATACCTAACATCGATTGATAAATAACGGAGATATTTACCAAAAGGTATTCAAATGAAAGCGCCAATATTCGAGCAGGCGTCGGTACCGCTCTAGCAATGAGTAGAGTAGTTGAAAATTGTTAATAATTGAATGTCCAACAAAATTTATTGACATTACTTAGTGGAGTGTGTGTTAATTCTCTAACAATTAAAGGAATAAGATTCCAAAAATGAGACTTACTGAAGGCGATAGAATCGCAGTTTTAATGATTATTGGGGTTGGAGATAGAAGTCGGACATATGAAAAAGTCCATATTTTGTTCAATGAAACTCACCCAAACCGTCCTACAATATCGGAATCAATTGGTAAGTCGAATTGAGAACAAATTTCGCGATCTTAAATATGTACGAGATAAGTCTAAGACCGGACCTCCATCGGTTTTAGATGAAGGCACACAATTGGATGCCTTGTTAATGGTGCAGGAAAATCCACATTCAACCCTCGTAGGAGTCGGTTCACATCTTAATACGTCATAAAATGCAGTTTTCAGACTTTTTCATAAGTTAAGTTTTCACCCGTACAAAGTGCAATTGGTGCAGGAACTGTCCGATGATGATTTTGATCGACAAGCGCAATTTGGTGATATGATGATGGACCTTCCCAATGCAAATCCTGAATTCATTAGAAATATTGTCTTTTCTGATGAGGCAATGTTTTGCTTAAATGGTACCGTCAATAAGCAAAATTGCCGATATTGGGCGGTTGAAAATACGCATTGGATGATGAAGGCGAATACACAATATCCCCACAAGTTTAACGTGTGGGCTGGGATAGTGGGTAATTGAGTTATTGGACTGTAGTTCTTTGCCGGAACGCTGGGTGGTGAACATACCTGGACTTCCTCTAGTTTGAATCAATTCCAGCCTTAGCGGTACTGTTTCCTAATGCGGAAGACCCTGATTCACCCGATCGCAGTCATGTATTTATTAATTTGGTTACAGCAAAACGGTGCGCCTCATTATGCACTTTCAGTCCGGGAATATCTCAAGCAAATATTTCCTAATCGGTGGATTGGTAGACGTGGACCTATTGAATGGCTGGCAAGATCTCTGGATTTAACCCCGTTGGATTATTTTCTCTGGGGTTATTTAAAATCTAAAAGTTATTTTAATAAACCTGAAAATATTGAGGCGTTAAATGAGAGAATTCGACAAGAAATCCGCTCAATCACCCCGGAAATATTAAACAATATTCAACAAGCGTTTCTCTCTAGATTACGGTATTGCCTTGCCGTTAACGGACAGCAATTTCAACATTTAATTTATAATTTTACCTTGTCTTATTATTTTTCAAATAATTTTTTTCTAAATTTTGATGTTGTATTTCTTAATTTCTCAAAACCCATCGCAATTTTTACAGGACGTACTGAGAACGACAAAGTACTTCAATTGTTTTTACCACTCATTGATAGAGTCGTATTAACACCTACGAAATATGCAGAGCTAATCAGGTTGCCAAACGTCTGCAGAGTTAGACAAAACCCTAAAAATGTGTCCGTATAAATGCAAATTTTATTTGAAATTAAAGAAACTGATAAGTAGGCTTAGGATAATTCTGCAATGCATATGCAAATATGCAAATGCAAATATTTTAAATATTTTTGGTAATAAATGCATATTTTAAATGTTTTGAGCATTAATGCATAATTTGCAACATATGTCTGTTTAAATTGCTAATTTATACTATTTCGTGTTATCAAGTACAGATTCACTTCCTTAAGTAGTCTCGGAACTTCTAGAAATTTTAAATAGTCTTCTAAACTCTAAACGTTCAGAATTTAATGAAGAAATTTGTAAGGTTAAATTAAAGAATGAAGTTTGTTTGCAATTTTTTGGAAAGTACACGAAACAGAATATTCCAGACGAATTGACATTACGAAAAAATTATGTTCCGGAGTTATATGCAGCAACATTACACAAACTAAGAGAAAAGGTAAAGGATCACAGTATTTGGGTGTCTTTGGATGAAATAACCCACGCAGAACAAAGATGCGTAGCAAATTGTTTGTATAATAGGGATTAACGATGAAAAAAGTAAATCATATTGCTGACTTTAAAAGCCTTATACAGTAAGTGAATCATTCAACAATTGCTGCTTTTTTCAACGACTCTCTAAGCTTACTGTGACCGCTTGGAATTTAATATGAAAAAGTGAGAGTGGTTTCTAGTGATGCTGCGCCATATATGTGAAAAGCAAGACGAAGATTGCAGATTTTGTATCCAAACATGCTACATGTGACCTGTTTAGCACATGGTTTACACCGAGTAGCTGACTTAGTTCGTGATTGTTATTCAAACTTTAACGTGCTGGTATCATCTGTGATAAAGATTTTTCTCAAATCGCCGAGTCATGTGCAGAAGTTTCGGGAAGTTGCGGGGGACGTTCCACTTCCGCCCGCGACAATCATCACAAGATGCGGAATTTGGATCGACGCTGCTGTGTATTACACTAAAAATTTTGAAATTGTGAAGAAAGTTGTTAATAAATTCGACTCTAAAGAAGCGCAGGGAATTAAAGAAACACATGGTATTTTGAGAAAAAAAGGTATTCGACATTTTTTTTTCGAGCTAATTTGGCTTGTATTTCAACTGCAATCTCTAAACTAGAAGCGAAAGCTTTATCTCCTATCTATCTCTCATTGAAATAGTAGATGATACGGTTAAGGATTTAACTAAACTCAGGAAAAAGGATTTCATTATCAAATTAAACGAAGTGCTGTCAAAAAATACCGGCTATCAACAACTGAAGAATATAAGCGGGGTGGTGCAAAACGAAACAGCCCTTGATACAAGAAATGAATGTTTGAATATCATTGACATTGTAAATTATGAATTTGTGCCAATAGTGTCGTGTGATGTCGAGAGAGTCTTTTCACAGTACAAAAATATACTCGCTGACAACAGGCGCAAATTTACATTCGAAAATGTATTAAACCACGTTGTTGTTAGGTGCAATTATGATTTGTTTTTATAATTTAAATAATTTTAAATTTGTAATTTTGTGTTTTTTGATTAATTTTAATTAAATAATTTTGGACTTAAAAACATTTTGTGCATTTTAAAAGAAAAGTAAATATGTATGATACAACGTTAATGTTTTTTTTTCTAGTTATTTGACCTTTTACTGCATATTTTGAATGTTTTTGATGCATATTTGCATGCATATTTTGAAGATTTTTAGCCTAGTCATGACATTCTCGAGAGAAATTTTAAAAGAGCAGAGAGAGAGAAAGAAAGAGAGGAAGCATATCCAAAGATTTATAGAAAATTTTATATTTGTTGATATAATAAATTTGTCCTATACCTTATCAAATGGTAGCGGGTAGACATTCTCCGCGATCCCGGCGGAGATAGGTCTACTTCATGGAAGCGACCCTGCCCACGCGAGCTGTGCTTTCTTCCTCACCTTCAAATCACCGAGGGATTCTACACTCCAAAATCCCTAGATCCTAGAAAAAACCCACATCAAATCCATACCTACATCCTCCCCTGACCAACACGTAATGGCAGGCGCGGCCTTGTAAATACCAACATCCCTCCATAAATGGAGGAGGCAGTGGACCCTGAGAAGCTGAGAAGAAGAAGAAGATCCTTATCACAACCCTACCGTGTATTCTATTATGCACTCCCGTTTTAATATATTTAGTATTTTGATTATTTGTTGATATTAACAATTTGTGCTACTTCCGATATATAATTATATATTTAATTTTAAATTATTAGGGATTTTGATATCATTTTCTCGATTACTATAAATGTGTTTCTTTTTACCATATACTGTCTACACCTGCCGAGTCAGGGTGTTACAAAACTTCTCCATAATGTATAGAAGTACAAATATTTAATAATATTAGATCACGTCAAATTTTCCAATAATTTCGTAGTAAACCACTATATGCGAAATATTATTTTAATTATAAAACACGTGCAAGTACAGGGTGTGGCATTTCAAGTAACTACGCTGCAGCCATTCCTTTCTAAACCAGAAATGGTGCAAAATTGTTAATGATATCAAATAATATAGATTTAGGCAAATATTAGGCAAAATACCAATTGATAATGTTAAATATATTTCGATTCGATATTTTAGTCATTATAATGAAAACAAGTACATCTAAAGTGGTTTTTAAAACAATAGAAAACTCTTTCTACACCATTTTGAAAGCAAAAGATAAAACTAACGATTTGTTAAAATTAGAACACCTTGAACAGTGTCAAATTAACCTTCTGTGAGGGCCTTAAGTAATGCTGAGGTTTTTTTAAAAAGTAAGACCGCTATTTTTTGTCAAAGTTTAAGTATGAATATTGGGCAATATTATATTAATATGAAAATTTTAATTGGGATTTGCTACCACTTATAATTCAATAAATAGTAATTTTTTGTTTTAGCTATCAAAAATAATATTAAATATTTTTATATTGTCTTTCCCGGTTGTTTTCTAAATACGTATGGCTCTACTATTGTAATTTTTGAAAATATTGAACCCTCATTGTGAGTCCATAAAAACCTCGAGGCCCTCGGTTACAGCCTAGTCAGCCTATTGGGAAATCTGGCAGTGACCTAGAAAAATTTAACTAAGCTAAACCTTACTATAGAGCGTTTCAGAGTCGCCGTGCAGCATGGAAAAGATACAAATACAAGGTTGTCAAACTTATTTGTGAGGCACCTTTAAGACATAAAATTTAATTCCCTTCGCACAAAGGTTTGAAGTATGGTAATGCTATTGCAACCCCTAAAAGACGCGTGTTGTTAAATGCCAGGTTCAGTGGTTCTAAAATATTTATATTTTATTAAACCTGAGAGTACAATTTTTGCTAAGTGCAATTAATTGTTTATTATTTACATATTTATAAGTGTAAAAAAGAAACAAAACAATTACCAGCTTGATATAATATGCAAGCACTATTGTATAACTGAGAAAATAAATTACATAAAATTATGAAGATTTTGTGAAAAATACGACATGTTTTATAGTTAATTATCACTGTCGCTAAAAATATTTAGATCACTATCACTATCACCAGCGTTGATATTAATAATTATGGGGTCTATTTCGTCCATTATGTTGTCAACTTCCCACATTGACTTTTCTATATTCTCCACATGGCCTACGTAATTGCTCCAATTTTCTGGTGCCACTTGAGAATAAGCTTCCTTGATTAAATTTTCAACGTGATTTGCCTTAAAAGTAGGATTTTTCGCACCTATATACCTTTTTACTTGGCTCCGTACCATACACGGTCATACATGGTATGAACTGGAATTTATAGTATTAAACAAATTAAATACCCATTAACAAATTCCTGAGTATTGTCATTATTCTCTATGTGTATGATTCATTTTGAAAATCACATTAGTTTACCAAGAGAAATTCCTCATTGTATGTAACAACACAAATTAAGAACTTAACATTATTATCTTGGTTGGTTAATATTATTTTTGTTTGAGAACTTCTGAACACCTACCTATTTCAACAAAATAAACCCGACGTGCTATTGTTAAGAGATTACGAATACTGGCAGCAATGTCATTTGTTGTCCCATAAGAAAACCATTGCCCTATTTTCTCCATGCTGCACGGCGACTCTGAAACGCAGTATAGACCACAACCATGCATGACATGAAATAATATTATAACCATTTTACACTTTTGCGAAAGTATACACAAATTGGATATACATGAGGTTTTTCAAATTCAATAACAAAGTTTCAGGCATACACTTTGATGAACGAGCAAATTAAGCTCATAAATTCTCCGGTATTGGAAGTATGGGATAGAAGACCTGAGCCAAGTTCGAAACCAAAGTACAGTGTGCTGTCAGGTGCAAATGTTTATATTGCTATTGAAACTGACGTATCATATATTAAAAGACGTATAAGTATAAGTAAAACCTGTGGAAATTGTGAATCTTAAATATTATCCAAACTAAATTTTAGTTGTTTGGTTTTAGATAATAATAAAATGGGGTGGTCTTGTTCTTGCAGACACTCGGTATAAAAATTAGCCATTTACAGAAAGAAATGTGATCAAAATTCCCTATCATTAATCAATATCCTCCAAAACAGAACATTAGATTAATTTGTATACAGTGTGATAAAAAACCGCGTCTTTAATTATAGCTGACGTATACAGCGTTACAGAATTCACATGTTTAAATAAATATTAACTTTTTAATATCACGTTAAGGTTGTTCCTCTAAGCAGTTTTAGTAAAATAATTCGGATAAGTAAGCTAAAATTTTGTAATACTCTGATAATCCAGACACCTTCATCACAATATTTACTCTGAATTATAATTGCATGGTAACTCGATTTACAGCGTTTAATTAAATTATTGTGAAGTGTAAATTAGGCATTAAAGAAAATTCAGATTAAATAATAATTTGAGATTCAAAGCCAGATCAAGATTAGCAACTGTTTTTCTGCTGTGTATCGGAATGGGAACAGGAAATGTTTCAAACAAAAATCGGAATCAAACTAATTGGAAATTGTTGACCATGAAAATAGTAACTTCGTTGTTTCCATTTGATAAATATAAATACTACGTTTCTAAGTCTTTGACAACAAAACTTAGAAGAACACGGACGCGTTTTTATTTCAAATCGGCCTTGAGAAACTGTTATGTAAAAAGTTAGTAAAACCCGAAAAAATGTGTTTTATTTAGTCTCGGAAAAGTTTCGTTCTATTGAAACAGTGTTGTATTGAAAATCCGTCAGGATGTTAATTGTACTGTGACAATAATAATAGAAGAAGGATTTAGCAAAGTTGAAAAAAATTAATTAATTAAAGTATTATATTCACGAGTCTCCAGCTGTGTGAGAATAATAACCTCTTATGTATCAGTTAAACAACAGAAAAATTGTTATATCAAGAAAATTAAAAGATATCAATTTTAATTTAACTTAAAAAACAAATTATTAAGTATTTTGACGACAACGTATTCGTTGAAAATTAGGAATTGCTATACAACCTTATCGAAAAAATTAACTTTCAAGTTCGATTTGCATAGGTAAACGACTTATTTAGATTTAATTTCAAACCTAGAATGAAATTAAACACCCGGAGTGAGTTAAAATATGACAAGGATTTAAATATCTTAAGGTTGATGCTTTTAACACAGCTATTAAGATTCAACTTGGAAACAGGCGAAATCCTAAAACAGCCGTTTCCGGCGGTATTGGTTAACAAATTCTGCAATTCATATCGACCGTAATTGGAGTACAAACAGGATTTGAACTAGGATTTACATGTAGGACAAAGAAATACGCTTTTACGCACTATTAGGGTCAAGTTTATGGTATAGGATGTAAAATCCAAGGAGCACTCTTGTTTGTTGTATCAATGTGAAGGCTTTCGCCCTACAGGCAGCACGTTACAAATATGTAAGGTGTGCCGTCTGAATGAATACCTGCTGGTTAACCCATATATTCTTCTTAATTTATTGCGAAATATAAACTCATCGGTGTACACTTAACGATTCCCAATAAATCTTTTTTATAGTGCACTGCTAACCTAATTATACCTTGAGCAATAGATTGCTGTTATTTCTTGCACGTTTTTGAAATTCTGTAATCGTGAGTAATCCATCGCAAAGTATTGTAGCAAAATTTATTATTATTTAGGCAATAGTACAAAGGTTATCTATATAAATTGCAATATATGGTGTTTCAGTACAGTCTATAGGGAAAGTGCATGCATTTCAGGAATGATCTAATTTCCTATAACAAATACGAAATATTTTGAAAACGGAAATGGGTAAATGTAACAGAATTATTAATATTATTAAAGCAATATTTTAAATTAATAATACAAAATATTTCAGAACTTGCACTAATGAGTAATTTATGAGCTCAATTTGCTCATTAATTAAAGGTGTATTTGTGAATTTGAAAGGCCTCAGGTATATCCAAATTACCTGTCCCGTCACAGATGTGTAAAAATGTTATTATATTATTTGAAGTCAATGCATGATTGTGTTCTAATAAGTGTTTAGCGTAGTTGAATTTCTTTAGGTATTTGTATTTGTATGAGCATCTGCTTTCTTTGTATCTGGTATTAAATGTTCTAATTGTTAGGCCTATGTACGGAGAATTACACTGCGAACAGTTTAATTTGTAAATACCTGGTTTTAAAAATAGTTAGATCTATCTTTACGTTGAATAAAGTGTTGTAAGCATTTGTCATTGTTTTAAATATTACGTTAAATGTACTTGCGTTGCCCTACTTTTATCAATTTTCTTTGATACATCATCGGAATATGGGTTTGAAATATATTTAAGGTTGTCAGAGTGATCTTTTGATAAACGTTCTGAATTCCTGATTTATAATCTTCCTTTTTAATTATTATCACATGAAATATATAATAAATTATTATTTAGGGACTCAAATTAAGCGTTTTCTATTGTCAGTAAACGGCTTTTTCACTTGTGGTTTTTGATAACTAGTAAAAGAAACATAAGAACTTCTAAAAAACTCCCAAAAGTAGTACAAAAAACGGTAAAATCATTCTACGTTTACGATATATGTGAAATTAATTTTCTGAAATTTTTTCACCTTACTACAAACTACCATCCTTAAGGAACATAATGCATTGTAATTTGTTCATATTTCATATTATATGCTTCATCATTTGATGTATTTTATATTTTATGTTGATATTTTACACTTAAATGCTATATTTACATTTTAAATTTTATTTTTTACATTCGCACTTTGTAATTACATTTTATATTTACATTTTACAACCTACAAACCGTATCAGGTATTGCCATAAGATTATATATTCTTCAAATGAGCTAAATTAATAAAAATAAATCAAATTAAATTTAACACATTTGACCAGCTTACATTCCGCAATCACATCGTTATTTTAATTTCTATTTTTATTATTTACGTAAGGTAAGTTGGGCACCAGGTGACAACTTTTAGATACTTCTCGCCAAAATATGCAAATTGAAATTCCACGGTTTAACTCTTGAGCACAAGTAACTCGAATCTCAGGAGTCGGTTCCGTTACGCCTTACTATTATATTAGAAAAAAGGACAATTTATCAATAAGCAGCTAACTTCTGTTGGAACCTATACACGTCATAGCTGTTTGCAACCTTCTCACTTACTAATTGTAAATAAATGTTCTGTGTAAATTAAACAGATTTAACTATAACTCTGTGCTGTAGTTGAAGTTCTCTGGAGCGCACGTACTTCTTGCTAGGGTAGACTGTAATATGTTTACCTTCATGATGTAAGCTCTGCGTGGAAATTATAGTGATGTTCTTAAAAAGTCCTTGACCGCAAATGTCATTTGAACTGGGCTGCGATCCAAATCTTGTTTCGTAAAACTCGACCAATTCGACGAATTTCATACAGGAACCACTATATTCAATATTATTTGGTAAGTCGACTCTCATTTTAATGAAACTCGTATTTACACTTGACAGTAAACTTTTACTTTATTAAACATAAACAATGTTTTAAATTCATTTTAATTTAGAGGAACACAACAAAAATGCGTGCATCCTCGCCGTAGTTCAAAAGGACGCTCTTGTTCATTGTTTTTTAAACAACTAACTTAGCAACTAACAAATTTACATAGCAACGATGCTAAAATACGCTTAAAGATACAGCATGGACACTTGGATTTAATACAATTTTAAAAATAATATTTGACAGGCAAAATAATTTTAAAAAAGGTTCATAACTTAACGGCGTCATTATTTATCTAATTCTGATTTCAGAAATGCAATGTACATGTTCGAAAGCTGCCTCTTACAAACTTTCAGCACTTCACAGCTGTTAAATACATATCTTCATAAAATGCTCCGTTTAATGCTACATACTTCCATATGTATTGAAATAATCCGGAGCTAAACTAATATCCAAGCTTTCGGTATGTTATAGAATCTTTCTATAATATTTATTCAATATAAAATACTTTTCAAGTAGTATTTCTATTAATGCTCTCTCTTCGTCACATGTATAAGCAGAATGCGAACTTGGCAGTGTTTCAGATCAAGCAAGAAGTTATTTGCTTCTTGAACCGAATTCCAAGATATCAACCAATTGTACTAGTTTCCTTTATAAAGTGAGTTTAATCGAACTTACGAATCAAAAATCATCACAATATGTATATTGCTATGATATGTACCCTATATTTATATTATTATTATAAACTATACTTATACTATGATGGTCTTACTAGATAACCCTGATATGATGTGATTTGGGGCTTCGTAATGCCTTACATATGTATAAAAGAATACTATTTTGATGGTTGAAATCTATATTTCACCTGAAATTGTTTGTAATTAGTTTGATCGTCATGATGGGAATGTTGTTTGTAAATTTTTATTGATTAAAATTGACAAATGTATATCTAATAAGAGAAAAAGGTCTTGTACGATCTAAGTGAACATTCCTTAGAGAATGATGTGGAAACGTCTTTGTGCGACGTAGGGAATATTGTTGGTTGTCCTAGGCGAAGTTAGAAGTCCTAGAAGGTAGATTTTGTTAATTCATATTTTATAACATTGTAATTATTTATATTTGAAGGATTATTTTGTATTTGAGGTATAGAGATTATTTGGTTTGTATTTTATATTACATAGAGGTAGTTTTAGAAGAGGTTTTATGAGTTAGAATGACTTTATTTATTAATTGTTTGAGAAATTGTAGAAATGTATTAATTTTGAGGTTAAGTTTGTTTTCTTGGGTTTACATGTATAAATAATTAATGTGTAGCGTGTATAGGTATTTCTGTATATTTGTTTATTACTATTATTTATGTTTAAAGTGTTTTTGGGCAGCTGTATGTGAATTTTATCAAAATTTAGTAATTTTTAACATATGTAAATTTTTATCTCAGATCTTGGAATTTTTGATGTCATAAGAATTGTAATTTCATCAGAATAATGATTTTGAAGTTAGTTTGTTAAAATTTGGTATTATAAGATGATAATTAAGAGATTTATTATATTTTATTACAGCTGTAGATTGAAAAGATAATTATTTAAATTTTCATTGGTCTATTTTCAATTTGAGATGTGCAGAAGGTACCAAATTTGGTCAATTTTGAAGTGTAGTCTGGTTTTAGAGCTCAAAGAAAGACTGTTCTGGAATGTTCCACAATGTTCCAGAACATTCCACAACATTCGAGACTGTTCTGGAATGTTCCACAATGCTCCAGAACAGTCCACAACATTCGAGACCGTTCTGGAATGTTCCACAAGCAAGTAGGTATTTAATTTTCTTATAAAATTCTTATATAAAACTATTATGGTTGATTTTTGCTAATTTTGGGGTGTGGCCAATTTTGTATATGATTTAACCTGTTTTGGAGGTTATATTTCGTTAAAATTGTTAAGTGTAAACAATGTTTATTTAATTTCAAAAGTTAATTAGTATAATGTGTTTAATTTGAAAAGAAATAAAACTTACCTGAAGTGCAAAGTTAAAATTGTGTTATTTCTTCCAACGTTCCTAAAAAAGTTAATGAATATAATATTAAAAGTGAGTTCATTACTTCATTATAAAGAAAAGTTAACTTAGCTGTAACCCAATGGGTTGGGTTCACAAAAAAAACTTGATGGTGTTGACTTGTTGCCAGGCAACCATCGACAGATATGACAAATTTTGTTTGTAAAACAAGGTAGTTGCAAGAAAACCCCCGAGTCGAGACCACGCGCATTTGGCAACCCCGTAAATGTTATAATTTGTATATAATTTATTTATCTAAGTTTAAATAAAAAGTTTTAACGTTGATCTCGTGTTAAAAAATGTTTTCTTTCGTTTACGTACGTGAAATTGTAAAAATCTGTGAAAGATTCTAATTTTCGCGAAGCCCTAGGGGCAGCGTGGATCGATCGTCGTTTGCCCATGGAAGCGTAGGCCGAGTGTGGATTATTTAGAAAAGTTCACATAAATTTCAATGTCCTACAAATACAAATCAAAAGGAAGATCGTCGTAATATTAAAATACAAGAATAAAAACAATTAATTACAACAAGAAGCTACAAGAAGAAGCTTAACTGAGAAGTGTTTGAGGTTAGAATGTTAAACTTTCGCATACAAATCTAATGAACAATAACTGGTATATTAATATGGGAGAGTGCTATCAAGATATCAGTCTACTTACTGTTTCCTGTGATTTGGATGCGACTAATAACAATTAACTTCACTTATGAAACAACAACATAGAAGCCCAGACAACCTGTTGTTGGGACGTGAAAAGTTTTTCATGTGCTGCATCAGGATACCCGCCAATGCTGTTTGATTTGTATTCTCCGGACAGAAGTGCATTCTTCTAATTTTGAACTCAACGAACATGGGGTAAAATTTTCCACTAAAAGGAAAATTTTAAATAATTTGAAAAAGTATTAAAATTATAATTGTTCTTTTATTATATTAATTTTGAATGAAAAACTTGAATTGTATTATGTGTTAAAAGGGAAAGCACGAATAATTTGAAATTATTATTTATTTAATTAGCGTACGGCATACGAGGCTTATTAGAAATTATAATATATAGTGTACAGACATAGGCAAAAATTAATTTTGGTGAATAAAAATTTTAATTTGATAACCATCTTGATTTTTCTTTATGTTTTCTTTGTGTTTGTACTTGTTTGTTACCAGCTACGAGAATTTATACAGTACGACCAATTATAACAGGACCCCGAGATCTGCAAAACGGTTGGTGAAATTTTATTTGATTTTGTGCAGGTTAAACAATTTATGAATTTGTTTATTTTGAATATTCGTCTAGAGGAGGATATGTTGATAAAGATGTTGATATTGTTTTATGGCGCCTAATGTAGATAGTTTAACCAATCACTGTATGTAATTTATTCAACATTTTCAATAATTTATTTGTCGAACAATATTATTTTATTTGATGAAAACTCAAGTAGGGCTAGCACAGCATAAAGTTTATTTGACTAGCCCAACGTGAAGCAATTCAGCAATATATAGTGCAGATAATCCTAATCCCAAAATGTATCTGATTTCCTCACAATCAGAACAATGCCAAGATTTTGTTACCAATTTACTTAGTGTCCGTTTGAGTTTCATACGATAAAGACGTTTACGGAGCTCTCACAACGTGCAAACGCGTGATATGCGGTTATCATTGTGCGCGAGTGATATCCGGCGGTCAAGTTCACGGCCGTAAGCTATCGTGTAACAATGATTCAGGGAACACCAATGCAACCTACGCCTAATGAGGCATTATTAATTCAACAAAACAATGCGCTATTCCAGGAAAATAGCGCGAGATCACAGAATGAACAGGCGCTTTATAACGCTTGGAAGAATTCCGAGTATGAACGAAATTGCATAGTTAGTAAACTTAATGCAATGCAGCAGCAACTCGAAAATATGCAGAAAATGTATGCAGAACTAGAAACCAAATACAAGGGGTTAGAAAAACGTCTGGAGCAAAGTTCATCAGCTCAAAAAGAAAAAGAAAAACCGGTTGAATACTTCACTGATGAGGAAGAACTAGCCAAGGAGACCGAATGGATAAGGGTAAAAAACAGGAAAAAAAGAAAAATGGATACGTCACTTACCCCTCCACAATACAGTCCAAAAGTCCCAGAAAAAGTAAAAGAACAAGCAAAAACAAAAAAAGCACTGCAACCGCCTCCAATAATAGTAGACGGAGTTAAAAATTTTAACGCACTCCATGACCTCATAACCAATATGATGACGGGGCATCAAATTAAAATCATTAATGATAAAAATGTTAAAATCAA
>JABXWE010020786.1:0-25577 GCA_014611495.1 Limonius californicus | reverse complement strand
GTTTATGTCAAAAATAATGTTGATAATTATTAGCTAAATCCTACATGTATTTAAACAATTAACTACTAGTTGACTTTACCTTCTTAATAAAATTATAAATTTACTAATTGTATTTCTCGAATCAATTATAATATGGAAATATTCTTAATTATTGACAGATTATTAATTAACATCCTGTAAGGAATCTGTTATTATGGTGATTACTGAAACTTTAGTTTGAAAAATTGCTTCTATTTACTTCCTCCCGATTATTTACTAAACTACTTAATCCATTTGCATAAAACACCCAAGCCATGAATTAAAATCCTTCATTCATATTTACTGTTGTTTTCACATACCGAGACTTTCTGACAACTGAATAGGTAATTTGGATACCTTATTACTATGACAACTTTTAGTAGTGTACATCACGCAAATCGAATTTAGTGTCCTGTCAACTGCCAAGCAAAAGGTTAAGTTAGCATTCAATTAATTTACAGTTAGTGAATTTTTACGACACTAAATGAGATTTTCGTGATGCACGTCAATGGAATTGTCATAGTAATAAGGTGTCAATTATCCCTATTTAGTTGCCTGAAATTCTCTATGTGTGAAAACAGCTGTATTTCATTTAAAATGCCTACTGAAATGTAAAATTATCTGTACCTTAGTACGACAGATGCAGAACATTATTATTATTATTATTATTATTATTTGATGATGGTACATTTACAATCTGTTACACGAAGTATTAATTAAATATGATAATATATTGGACATTGTTAGGAGAAACCACTCATTACTCATTAGTGATACTCCTGTGGTAGTCTTTTTGTCTAAGGTCCTCCTTGCGGGAAGGTGATTATTTGACAGTTGTTTGGTATACTCGTTGCTATGTCTATGCAGGTTATAGTGATATATCTAGGTGAATTTATGGTTTTCTTCAGTGACGAATAGAATACCGAAATAATTGTGTATAGTCTAATTTGTGGGACATACCATGGCGCATTCACCAATTCGTGCAGTGTTTTAGATTGGAACTCCTTTATTGTTTTTATCCGTGTTGGTTTAGCACATCTCCACAGTTGGATGCCGTAGGTCCAGGTTGGCTTTAGCATTGTTTTGTGGAGCACCAGTTTATTACCCAAAAACAGTTTAGACGTTGTTCCGAGAAGTTAATAGATCTGAATCTTCCAAGTGAGACGATTTAGTTTCTGTTTTGACAGGTGCAATAACGTCGTTTATGATTAATGTGGACGGGCGGTAATTACCATGGTAAACGTTGCTTGATCCAATATGGTTTGATTGATGTTAATGCGCTATTTATCGAGCCATTCATTTAACAGGTTTAGGTGGTGTTAGAGATTTTCAGAAGCGATTATAGGATCTTTGTGCATAGACATATTGGCAGTATCGTCTGCAAAGGTGGCAATAACGATGTTTTCACCTTCTGGTGAGTCAGCAGTATATATTAGGTAAAGGAGGGGGTCAAGGACACTGCCATGTGGGGCGCCGGATAGTGCAGCATAGTATTTGGAAATCTTGATATTATGGTTTACTGAACAGTATCTGTCCAATAAATATAATTTAAGGAGCAGCCTTCTTAATTTGTGTAGTAGTCCAGAGTTCCATTTTATCAAGCGCCTATACGACGGCTAACAACACAGCTGTGCAGGATTTCGTTACTTCCAGGCTTTTTCGTATTTGGTGTACAATCCTATGGGTTTGCTGCATACTGAAATTGCATTGTGAAAAATCAAAGTGATAAGCAGATATCTCTACCTGTAGGCATTATAAAAAGCAATCCTTGCAATACCGTAAGAATAGTAAAACCATACTTTAAGTTAAGCAGTTTAATTCGCGAACTAGCACAATAAAAATAATCAATTTAAGCAACACGAAAAACGATTTGATATTTATTCAAAGCAACTCCATTTAGTTTAACACATTAATTATTAACGTTCTACAAATTTTTGGAAACTGGCCGCAAAGGTAACCGAAGAAACTTCCTTGAATTCGGTGTCTACGTTTTTCTTAATATTTTCCACATCCTGGAATATCTTCCCTTTAGGAAAAAGAAAAAAATCTGATGGTGCATATCCAATAGGTATTTGATCTCAAAAACACCGTCTTAATTGAAAAATAGCTTTAAAATCAATGCATAATAGGCAGGTGTATTGTCAATCAACAAGAACCAACATCCCATTTCTCGAAATTGCGATCTTCTTCTTCTTTCTTCTAGGCCTCGGGCCTGTTATTTCCAGATATAGATTCCTTCCATCTTTTGTTCGGGCGTCCAACTTCTTTTTCCGCTTGGTGACATGTTTCTTGCAATTTTAACTGTTCTTTTGATACCTATTCGTGAAATATGATTGTTCCACTCATCTCTTCGTCTTGTCACCTATCGGTTGTACATCGCAGTGCTCCCATATTTCGGAGTTTCTTATGTAGTCGAATCTTGTTTTTTTTTGCGATCGCATTCGAGAAATGCACTGCAATAATATCTTCATGATTTCAACGTATCGTGCACTACTTATTATTTGTCCTTTAGGCACAAATTCATTGTGAATGCCACCTTGCTTTTTGCAGAAACTGATCAACATGATTTTGATTCTTGATTTTTGCAGAGAAAACTTTTGAGTCTTAGTAATGAGGTGTTACGTCTCAGGATCGTCCTGAAATAATCATTTATATTAAGTGACAGAATTTTAGACATTGTTGTTTCAAACAAGTGTAACTTTAGGGTATTGTTGTCAGTGGTCGCAGAAATATTTGAATTTTCCTCTTCTCTCACCGATCGTCAGCCCTTCTGCCGTCCACGCCATGATTGTTGCCTAACCAGTCATTTTAAATTCACTCCATTTGGAGAATTAAACCGGCTTTCTATGTTATTTATACTCACCACTGGAATTAGCTTTAAGAAGAGAAGATACTTTCAGTGCTTTATTGCCCAAATTCTGATGCGTACTAATAAAGGCGGCTAATACCGTAGGAAGCCGTTTCAATGGTATATAGACCCACTGCGCCTCGTGCAGGAGCAGCTCATGAATGAGTGAACCTTAGGGAACAGGTGAAATTTTAGAGTTCATCTTTACAATATACAGTAATTTATTTAACACTGTTCAAACTTGGAAATACAAACGAAATCCATATACTAATCAAAATATAAAATTCGAGTTGTTAAAAACATTATCCCGAGAGCTTCCTAATCTTAATTGTTTTTGAAATCCTTTTTTAGAACAAATTATGATTAACAAGTAAAGTTAAATAACTGACAGTATCTGACACGATCAGTTTCAAGATGCCAAATCGAATTATTTAAATCGGGAGACGTAAATAAGTAGGTACCTTTCCTCCCTATGTATCTTGGGGTATCTGATTACAATGATTTAATTGGCTACATCACACAGTTTAGCAAAATGTAGTCTCACTTCGTTGCAATTACAAAATAATATTACTATTTCACACAAATACACAAATACAAATTGTCTGACAGCCAATCAGTAAGGGTTAATTGTTTAAACAATGTTAATTTACAATAGTCAACTAAAGATAATTAAGTGGGCGCGTAAAACTTTTTTAATAAAATGTCGCCATCGTTTTGCCTCTTTCATTACAAAACTTGAAGAACGTTGTACGTCACTATAAAATTTACAGTCCAACAACTATGGAAACTATCTGATTAAATTGTAAACAGCAACCTTGTCGTAATGTTGCAGACAAAATATTGTTTTATCAAATTTAATACTATGTGCTAAATTAATTAAAAGCGTCATTATTCTGCGCATTTTTTACAACAGTTAATAATAGCTACCTGAGGGGGTTTTACTAATTCATATCATATATAGATAATCCAATAGTTTGAAACCTGCTACTAAACAGTGTTATGTAGATGCTTCCGTTATAAAATGTTTTACTGCATTCTCTTTCTGAGATGCCGTCTCTGGCTGAGGTTGGTGATCATCATAGTGTATTTGGCTCTATCAGCTACGTTCTGAATTACCGTTGCCGAGTTCTGTAATGTCCATTCTCCTAAATTTCGTAGCCATGATTTCTTTCTTCTTCCGATTCCTCTTCTTCCTTCTATCGTTCCTTCTATTATAAGAGTTTGTAAAGCGTTATATTCTCGATACCCCATCATGTGGCTGAAGTATTTTGCTCTTTTGTTTATAATTATTTTCATAAGTTGGAGTTGTTAGCCAATTTTGTTGATAACTGTTTCATTTGTTACTCTTTGAGTCATGAAATCCTTACTATCCTTCGATACGTCCATATTTCAAGTGCCTGTATTTTCATAATTGCATCTTGTTTTAGGGTCCGCGTCTCACATCCATAAACAAGTGTAGACCACATGTAACATTTTAAAAGTCTTAATCGCCGCGGTAGTGAGAGCTCTTCATTATGATAAATACTGCTCTAGCTGTTACGACTTTTTGTCTAACTTCTTTACCATGATTCATTTTATTGTTAATGTTTCTTCCTAAATATCTATAGTCTGTTACGTTGGTAATAATTTTATCGTTTTCAATTTATATATGTTATAATTATTAAACCTTCTACATAGCATGGTGTTCGTTTTTGAGATGTTTATATTCAGCCCTACATTTTTACTTTCCGTAACTAACCGCTCTATTAGGATTTGGAGGTCTTCTTTGTTATCAGCAAAACAACTATGTCGTCGACGTATTTGATATTAAATATGATTCCATTTATTTTGATGCTTTCCAGTCTATAATTGAAGGATAACTGTATAATTCGCTTATTTTTGTTTCGTAGATCTAGTAGAAGCCTTCGATAACATAAAGCTGAAGAATGTAGTACAAATACTTGAAAAGGAAAACATCCCGAACGGATTAACAGCTTTGTTACAGAACATATACAGTAACAACTATTGTAGAATATAAATTGAAGGTGATTTAACGGAGAAAATACCAACAACAAAGGGAATCCGACTCACTAAGCCCTCTACTGTTCGATCTTGTAATGGACGAGATTACAAAAGACATCAGACACATGGAAGGATACAAAATGTTATGCGGACGACGCAGCTCTAATTGCAGATAGCAAAGACAAATTACAAATCAATTTTCAAATAGCTGCAAGAAATTCAACTTAAACATATCCGCTAGTAAAACGAAAACCCAAACAATAAGTAAAGAACCGATGCGATGCAAGCCCGAAACACAAGGAAAAATTATAGAGCAAGTGATGACATTTACATACCTGGGGGTAAATATCACAAGTAACGGAACACTTGTAAACGAAGCATATAAGACAGCAAGGATTTCGGGATGTCTTAACAATACTATATGGAATAACAAGTACCTTACAAAGGAACCCAAGGTGCAAATATATAAAAGTGTAGTAAGACCAGTCCTAACATATGCAGTGGAAACAAAATCAGACAATGCAAAAACCAAACAAATAATAAATACAACGGAGATGGCAACACTTGGAATAATAACGGAAAATACCAGAAGAGATTATATAATAAATGAAACGATCCGTCAAGAACGCGATATACAAGAAATAAACGAGTGGGTAACACGAAGAATAGAATGGAACAACCACATTACAAGAATGACAGAGTGAAAGCAGCACGTGTTAACTAATCAAAGAGTAAAAGCAGTCCTGGGCGCCTTATGAAGATGTGGAACAACGATCTGGAATAAACAAGCGAAATCGCTTATACTCGTAATAAAGAAGAAGAAGATACTTTCCGTAACTAAGCGATCTACTAGGATTTGAAGGCCTTCTTTGTTATACAAAGACAACTATGTTGTCGACGTATCTGATGTTAAATATGATTCCATTTATTTTGATGCCTCCCAGGCTTTAATTGAAGGGTAACTGTATAGTTCGCTCTGAATTTAGGTTGAAGACTAGAGGTAACAGAATACAGCTTAGCATGCTCTTCGTCTTATTTCTATGTCGTCTGTTTTCTCGTCATCTATGTCAGTAGTAGCCGACTGGTGCCAGTACAGATTTACAATAAGGTTTATGTCTCTACTATATAGATCAACATTTTTTAGTACTTGTATTATTATTGTATGTCTAACTTTGTCGAAGGCTTTTTCATAATCGATGTAGCAGGCATATATATCCTTGTTGATATCCATATATCTCTTACTTCATTATACGTTCTATCATTCTCATTCCTCTTCAAATCATTACCATAACATCAAACTTCGTTTATAATAAATAACTGATTAATACTATTTAGGTATATAGCAGATGAAAATGGATTCCAACCAGAAGGTGCTCATTTACCAACAGCTCCACCCATTCCTCCAGAAATTCTGCGAGCTTTGAGTACGTTATCAAACAAGACAGAGCAGCAACGATCTGTAGAGTTTCCTCGAGATTTGGCTAATCAAGGTTCGCAGCAAGTTCTTCTTGATGCGGCTCAAGAAAGTGCAACCAATATCGAAGAACAGGCCTCACATACTGCAACTACTGATTTAATTGTACCTTAAAATGTATAACCCGTCTGTATATTCTTAGGGAAGTAACGTTTCCGAATTTCAAAATACCTGCCTAGTATTTATATCAGAATCATGTTTTATAAACTTGAAATAAATTGCTTGAACTGCTACAATAATTACAATTGTTATCGCTTCATGGAAGTACTATTTATATATTAATAGATTTTCAGATATATACTTATGAGTAGAGTTATTGTGTATATGCATGATTAAATCGCTTCCAAACTTTTAGACACATATATCACTATCATTGATAAAGTATTCAGAGCTTTTATATATTATTATGCCGTATCTTATATGCTCTTCTATTGTATATCGCCTGTCGCATTATTGTTTGATTAATTATATCACAAATCGTATCCGTAAAAAAGGAGAGCTGGTAGTCTTCCTTTTAGTTGTTCTCTGCAGGGATGATCTACGAAATACAGCCACGTCCAAATAACATTAGAATAGTGAATATTTAGAACTTACTAAACCAACAATTAAGGAACTGTACCACCTAATGTAGAAATTAAATTTTTTAAATTTGCAGTAGGTATACCTAATCTAATCAGGATTACAATTGCTGTGAATTATTTGCTTATCATTTTAGTATAGTGTGCCATATAAAATTACCAAAATTAATACAGAAACGGTATGAATCAGTAAAATACACACAAAAACAAACAAATCCCAGTCTCATAAGAGTTATATTTGAACTGTTTCTATTGTTGCTGCAATGTATGAATTCATATTGTTATACTGTAACAATGTTACAAAAATTAAAACTTTTATAATAATTATATTTAAACGCAACACTAATTATGAATGTATGTTGTTATTCAAAATGCAAAGTAATTTACCTATATGATTGAAAAGTCTTTTACTGCAATTCATACTTAAATTCATTATCGTAAAACTATGAACTAGATGTTTTACAAAGAAGTAAAATAAGTTGCATAACGAACAAGGCGTTAATTCTATTAATCAGGATCAAGGTGGTACAGACGAATTAAAGATTGATGTATGTTATGACTCTGAAAGTATGACAGCTGCCACTAAATTAATTTAAAAAAATGTATACCAAAAAAAATTAAGAAGCATTTTTAGATGTTTAAAATATTGCTAGTTATTTTCTTAATTATCAGCCACCGTCGTTAAAATATTTTATATGATAATATAAAATGAACATTTAAAAATAATACAGGATACAGTCGGTTTTTTGAATTGTGTCAGCGTAGTATTTTCCTTATAGAAACAGAAATAAATAGAAAAGTTATCATTTTGTTCGATCTTCATATATAATATCAGAGAAATAATTGTAAATTAAATACATACATAACAGTATAATTAGCAAGTTCCTAAATAGAATGCCCGCCCTGTATGTGCTACATCTACATGGAATGACACACGGGCAGCACGAGCCTACCATTCAATTAGGCAAACCAAAATACAGAAAACAAGGTACAGCGTTATAAGGGTAGGTACTATGAATTAGGGGTACTTGTTTGGTATACTCAAGCTTCAAATAAAGTAGGTAAGTATGAACGAAAACTATAAACTCTCTTAATTAAACAATATCTAGTTTAAGTATTTTTTATACAATAAAATAGTAAGTACTTATAATATCTTATTACCGTATTACATCGATTATAAGACGCATGTTTTCCCTATTTTTGTGTCTCTGGCTTATAAAAATAAGGGTGCGTCTTATAATCGATGTAATACGGTAGTTTAGAAGAGGGATCCTTGCAAGCGGATCCGATACTTTCAGAATATAACATATGTTTCACAAAATCATAATACGAATTTTTCAGTAGGATTGACCCTCGAATCAGCTCCATGTCAGATGATGATGAATATGGTACCTATTTAAATAACCAAAAGATCGTTCCTCACTTGTCTTGTAGTTGTAAAGATGGTTGGTTAGAGTCCCAGTATTCTCATTCACATTAGGCGTTATTTTGCTCGATAAAAAAAAAATTGTTAATTCTCAACAGTGGGTTCACAGTGTGTTTACTCTGCCAAGACAATTTCTATGTGTTTCTGTTTTTAATCGTATTTGACACATAGTAGGCGCGGAAAAAAATTGAGGGGGTAATGGGGGTAATTACCCCGCGCCCTGAGCTCTAAGATTTCGGCTCTTTTTATTTATCTAAATAAAATATTTATTTTTTGTATTGTTCTATGTTTGTGGAACAAAATATATTATATTATATAGTAAATTTCATTGTATATAATTGTATTTACCCACCCTGAGAATAACATCTTGATGCGCCCCCGATAAGCCTTAGAAATTATAAAAACCCATACAAAGAACATCAAAGATCAACAACCCCCGCTTATGGGGAGGCCCTTGCTCAACAATGGGGGTGCCGTTGCAGATGTGGTCGTTGCATTCGCGGTCAGAACCATTATCGTTGCATATGAGGTTAACCCTAATTATTCTTGCAGGTAGCGTTGCATTTGCGGTCATCAATATTCTATTGTTTGCTGTTTTAGGGTATTTAGACTCTGCAGGCCAGTATTACATATTCCTACTAACAGTTATCTACCTCAATCTTTATTGTACAGATAATCCCGCATGTGATCATTCAAAAGCCATTATAAGTGACAATTCAAAGGGCAAATTTATCAATTCCCAGCAAAGCTAAATAAGAATTCAAATTAGCCTTGAAGATTATAAAATTATAAGACAGGACCAAACATAAGGCTATAGTTCAATTTACAAACCGGGAAAATAATTCATTACCAGACAAAATAGCGAAAAACTTAATTTGTGTAAGGGATTTAAAGCGATTTGAGATAATGATGTGAAAATTCCTAGAATATTGGCTATTAGAGGCTGTAGGAGTTGTATAAGTATCTACGCCCTATGGATTTTTGCTTCATTAGTTGAAGCGATGTTATTGTAAAGCGCCACGACTGGTTATTCTTGCCATGGAAAATTTCGAAGTGATTGAAACCACCAAAGGGAAGCCTTCTGAACTTCACTGTGGACACCAATACCGTATGTACCGGAAAAATAAGGAAGAAGTGACAACTTGGGTATGTGTTAAAGAGCACCATCATCACTACAAGGGAAGAATGAAAACCGAGTGTGCAGATGTACTAGAGGTGAACAAGCATTCTTATGTAGCGGATATAGCTGCAATAGGAGTGCAGAAAGCAACGTATGTTGCAAAAATGAGGGCCCGTGAAGAAGATACTCCTTTGCCCGACATCTATCGTAAGGAGTTTGGAAGCCTATTTAACAAAGGACTTGATTTTGTGACAGAAGTTCCTCTATACGTATCCCGTAAGTCTACCTTTTGTCGTTCAAGAGCAGCACAAGACAGGATGCGAAACGAACCAGCGTCTGTAAATGACATTGATCTCCCTTTTGACATTGTGGGGCTGCAAGATGGTCAAAGTTTCTTGTGCTTCGATCACACAGACCAAGGAGAGAGAATTTTGTGTTTTTTGACATCGAGGGAAAAGGAAGAACTAGCTACTAAAAATGCCTAATTTATGGACGGTACATTTAAGAGCTGTTCGAAGCAGTTCACACAAATTTACACCATCCATGTGGACGTCGGAAGCTCAGACGAAGAAACAAGCAAGTTCCTGTGGTATATGCTCTTCTACCCAACAAGAGAGCGAAGACATACAGAAGATTTTTTACATTGCTGTTAGAAGAAGTATATGGATGGAATCCGAAAATCGTTACGCTGGACTTTGAAGACGCTGTTATTCAAGCACTTAAAGCTTTGTTTTCTGCTGCAGATATACACGGATGTAATTACCATTTCAATCAGTCACTCTGGAGGAAGATTCAAACCATTGGACTCGTTGCAGATTAAGCATGTGATGGTTTATAGTAGGTGCCCCTTGTCCCTTTGACCGGAAATGCAACGCTACCTGCAAGAATAATTTGGGTTGACCGCATATGCAACGATTTTGGACCTGACCGCAAATGCAACGACCGCATCTGTAACGTATTCAACAATGGGATGTTGCGGGCTAATAATAAATAAAATACAAAGAACATAAAAAATGTCTATAGCAAACATTACTTTTGGAAAAAATGTCTCAAAATTGTCCAGGTAGATCTCATGGGGATGCTTACGTATAAACATTAGTAAAATACAACATGTTATAAGACTTTTTAAATAAGGACCCTATATTGTTCCATAATTTGATAGAATAACTGATTTTGGGATGATTGTTTATAAATAGTGTGGGAACTATTGGAACTATTTTGAGGAAAAGCTGCATTCAGTTTTAATTTAAAAGCTTACAGGTTACATTAAAATTAACCAAAATTATATACACTTGCAATCATATTGTATAGTCGTTCGGATTACCCTTTATTGTGACTTTATAATTTTTTGTCCTTGATTAACTTTTATTAATTAATTAATTATTATTTTTTTAATTACCTAGTTCTGTTAATGACAGAAATATATAACTTTTGCCCTATATCGTGTTTTCATGGTTAAATAGATTCATTTTTAACTAAAAATGTACACTACAAAGCTTGATGAAATCCCATAGTATTCTTAAAGAATAATGCACAGAGCATAACAACTTTATTCAATGATTAAAAGACAACCATGAATGCATATACAAAAATTCTTGCTTGTTGAACGACTTCAATTCTTTTATGTCACTATAGTATATAGAGCCTCACCATTATTATATACATAGGTAAAAAACCCCCGAATATTTTTTATGAAAAACATTACAAATCAATTAAGTAGATCTTCTTAAGAAGCTTTATTTACAGAAATCTACGGCGGGTTGCATAAGTAGCAGGCGATAAAATTTACACCAAGCCATTCAATAACTTAAACATGAATATTAAGAGGTTTTACATTTTTCCTGTTTCACCAGTGATCATTTTTACAACTGATGTTTTGTTAACATATTTGTTTAAACGTTATTAAATTAATGAGTAGCATAAAATCAGTCCACAATCTGGAAATTATACTCTCACAAAAAACTATTGCAATAAACTTCGGTACTTAACAACATGATTAGCTTATTTTAGCTTGAATTCAATATTCTCTGCTTCGTTTTCATTATACCGGGTGTCTATAAATTAACATAAAAGTTATACGTGGAAATGTTCTTCGTAAAATCCTCGATCCTAATGCTAAAATGTTGTACCATGCTTCCTGCGTCAGCAGAACGTCCCCAAAGTGGATATCAGGTCTTTTAATATGCGATATTAATCGATATCTGTCGATAGGAAAAGCTGTAATTTAGAAACTAGAAGAATGGTGAATATTATTTTTCCACGAATGTGGTCTTCTCTGAAAAGTTGGTTTTTAACATTTCTTTATTAACTTATTTTCATATAATAGTATATTATTTTATATGGAGGAAAAGTGATACTTTTCATGACGCGCTCGTGTTTAACAGCCGAACGGAGTGAGGCTGGTAATAGAGAGCAAGTCATGAAAAGTAACTTTTCCTCCAAATAAAATATGCTGTTTTTTCTTCAAATGTCGACAAATTAATGCAAAAACGTCTCTTTTTGATAGTAATAATTTTTAAACATAATTGGGTTCGCAAGGCGGTTTAGACCGGTGTCGGTGAGTAGGCACAGGTTTTGCTATAGTAATGTAACATAAAGCTGTCAGTGGACACTGTCAACAATATTAATTTATTTTTTAAAATTATTGCGTCTCCGGTTGCGTTCGCATTGTACATTCAATATTCATTTGAATGATAAATAAAAGTTTTAGTTTTGTTTTTAGTTTAATAAATCTTGAGTTGTAGACGCTTGTTTTCTTGTTTCTATCTATGTTGCTATGATAACACTTTTCCCTCCGCTGGCGGGAAAGTGAAACCTAAAGCTCCGGCGGAGGAAAAATGAAACTTTACGGTCGCCTACACAGTCGAAAAATGACAGATTTACTGACGTTTGAAGAAAAAATACATTTTGCAACATTGTAAAACAATAAGTAGTCCCCCCATGATGTTGTCAAATTTGGACACTACAAAATCAAATTAATGTTATCTCTGATTATTTGTATAGTTTTTATCAGTTCTTGTGTTTCTGTGTTGTTCTGTTATCTTATTTCTTTCACCTAAAATGAACTTTACGTCAAATGAGTATGCCGAAATGTACATAATATACGGTTTCTCTAATGGAAATGTTAACTTGGCATAGTAAGAATACCTGGCACGTTTTCGAAACCGCAGGCATCCTAGAAGAAACGTATTTTGAAGGCTGGACCAACGTGTTCGTGTTCGTTTGTGAAAAGAAAAGCGAACGCTGGTCTATCAAGGCAAAGGCCCACAATACAACTAGACGAGCAAAAGTTAAACACAACACAGGATGATCTTCCGTGGGTATCCGCCAATTATCTTCGAGAGTACTAATCTCAACGAGATACAACCGCACGCTAGTGTGATCAACCCACTCCTAGACCGGATAAAGGGGACGGATCTACTTGACAGCGATTAGTGACAAAAGGGGATGCACAATAGGCCCAAGAGGCCGCAGTGACAAAAGCCAGTAACAACCCTCCCCGTGTAAAGAATCTACAATCAACTATCCGGCAATTAGCTGCAACGTTAAATATTCCTAATACATTTGGTTCTACGAGAACACGTTCTTTATTCACATGATACCTACAAAGTTAAGCCTCTCTATGATAATGACAACAGAGCCCGATTGACTTTATGCAAGACAATTTGAAATAGAATTCGTGACAATGCCGATTTCTTAAGACGTAATCTTGAGAGCGATAAGTGCGTATTTACTAGAGATGGCCTGTTTAATATGCATAATAATATAGGGCTCAAGAAAACTTAAAGGAACTTCGTGAATATGATCACCATGGAAGATTTTCCGCTGATGCATGGCTGGGCATAATAAACCACAGGTTCTTGGACCAATCTACTTGCCAAATAGTCTTAATGCCGATGAATAGCTCAATGTTTTGGAAGAAGTTATTGATGAAATTAAGTTGAACATACTACCTAATATGATATACATGCATGATGGAGCTCCTACTTATTGTGCCTGTAATGTAAGAGATTGGTTGAGGGAGCACTAACCAAACAGATGGATTGGTCGCAGCAGTCCCATTTTATGGTCCGCGACATCACCCGATCTCAATCTTTTAGAATTTCGTTTGGGGCTTTACTAAGGAAACAGTTTATGCTGCGTCTCCACTACACGCGGGGAAAGTTAGAAATAAAATAAACCCTTCAGTATTAGAAATTGCATGAGAAGTACTGGAGTGGGTAATGCAAACGATACCACGAGGATTGGAACTATGTTTATAGGCAGACTGTTTTCAATTCGAACAATTAGTATAAGTAATTAGTTACCGAGCATAGTAACAACACCTCCGGGCTTGGTTGTATTTCTGTAAGCAATGTAATATATGAGAACAGATGGGAAAGTAAGAATCTACAAGGTCATGGTAAGACCAGCGCGGAAACAAAAAGCAAAACAAAAAATACGAGCGTCAGAAATGAAGGTGCTAAGATCAATAACAAACGTGAACTTTCGTGACAGGCAAAGAAGCGGTTTCATTCGGGAAAGATATAACACACAAGACGTGGTCAAATTTTCGAAAACAAGAAAAATCGGTTGCATAGCGGAGCGCTGCGGACGCCGGTCAAACGATATTCGTAGTCCAGCACAATCCGCGCGGTCAGTACTTAGATGGGTGGACCAATATAGTGGCATATGCAACCGCTCGTGCTTTGGAGGGTACGTAAAACCGTCGGTCCCGGTTGTCTTACAAACATCTTTGACAATCGTTAACTTTGTAGTGGAACTTCTCTTCTCTGTTCGACGGGTTAGGCTAGCCTCCTGCCCGGCATACGTGCAAAGAGGGCTCCCAAAACCTACTCCATTGTAGGTAATTAACAGGCCATTGGCCTATACACAGAAGAAGAAGTAGAAGAAGAAGAAGAATTAGTTACCGAGCATAGTAACAACACCTCCGGGCTTGGCTGTATTTCTGTAAGCAATGTAATATATGAGAACAGATGGGAAAGTAAGAATCTACAAGGTCATGGTAAGACCAGAGCGGAAACAAAAAGCAAAACAAAAAATACGAGCGTCAGAAATGAAGGTGCTAAGATCAATAACGAACGAGACCTTTCGTGACAGGCAAAGAAGCAGTTTCATTCGAGAAAGATGTAACACACAAGACGTGGTCAAATGGTCGAAAACAAGAAAAAGAAAAAGGATAGAACACGTCAAACTAATGGATGAAAACCCATTGGCACGAATATATACGGAGGAAGGACCGAGAGGGAAAAGGCTACCTGGACGACCACCCGCAAAATGGGACCAGACTCTAGAGCTGGTTCTGTTCATCCACAGAATGAGGCAGAAAACAAACATGGAATTATCCCCAGTCAAGGGTAGAAGAAGAAGAAGAAGGAGAAGAAGTAACAACACCTGTTTACATGTGTACATGGTCCCAGGGAACATAGGAATCACGGTACAACATTACAGTATTAACGTTTTTGACTCAGAATTTTACAAAGAATATCGCGAGGTGTAGATTTTTCGTTAATTTACACATAGTCTGTATGTACAATTTTATGAATAATTTTAATCAACAGACCTAGTGCGGGATGAAGAAATTGAATACAAAAGGGGCTGAACACGTGTCAATTAGCAAAATATAATAGGATCAAGTTAATAAAATTATTTCCAAAGTAGGGTTGGCATTTATAGTCAGATGTACAGGGTCCTCACATGAATATGTTAGATTCTACTGCAACTTTGTTGTTTGGAGAGATATCCGAAAATTAAACAATGCTTTATCGACTAATTTTTAAGAAAAAATTCAATATGTTGTCAAAAAACAATCTAGCATCGCATTTCACAGATATAGCTATCAACTTTGATTTTTCCTATAGAACATCCTATATACAGGGTGTCTCAGAAAGAATGGGCCAGGGTTTAATCATAGATTCTTTAGGTAAAAAGAAACCGATTAAACCTAATATACATTAGGCAGAAAATCCTTCCTTAAGAAGTTAAGGGCCTTAAAGTTCAATTTTTCATTTTTTCTTTTTATTGTAATTTCCACAAATTTAAAGATATTTCTTTGAAATTTGGTACACCTACTTAGAATTATGTAATACAGTGACAGAATTGTTTTCATTAACCAGACTTGACCGTAAGAGGCACTTAACCTACCACTGAAATCTTATATTAGCTCTAACTTTGTTATTAGTAAAAATTTTAAAATTTTAGGTTATTTTCTGAAAGAGGACTAAAAATTACAAAAATATGGTACTCTTAGTTCATACGCGTAAAGGCAACCGTTTGCATTAAAATGCTTGTCCAAGTTT
Organism: Limonius californicus; assembly: GCA_014611495.1. NCBI lineage: Eukaryota > Metazoa > Arthropoda > Insecta > Coleoptera > Elateridae > Limonius > Limonius californicus. The sequence goes on along the minus strand of JABXWE010020786.1, from coordinate 9,813 downwards.
TGGGTTGTCGTTACGACGTGCAATTATCAGATAGCCATGATCACAAAAACAATGGGTAGTGCTTGCGACGTACAGTAAAGAACAATGCGAAGTCAATTAAATACTTTGGTGTTAAAGAAATTGTATTTTTAATTTCTGTTTTGTTTACGAAAATGCCTCTACATAACGAATATCGAGGCATATCTTTAGATTTGTGGAAATTACAATAAAAGGAAAAAATAAAAAAATGAACTTTAAGGCCCTATAACTTCTTAAGGAAGGACTTTCTGCCTAAGATATATTAGGTTTAATCGGTTTATTTTTACCTAAAGAATCTATGATTAAACGCTGGCCCATTCTTTCTGCGACACCCTGTATATATATGTATACAGGGTGTTCTAATTGAAGTCGGCACTATTGCCAACTTTGTTACTACTAAAGATACGATGTTGGTTAAATTAGCAAAGTAGTGGCGTTTTTTCTTCGATTATGATGGTAAAATTGTAAAAATAATTGAACTTGGCGTTTTCGAGATATTAAAAAAACAACATTTTTTTAAATGGAATACCTTGTACATTTTTGCACATGTTAAACCATAATTTAATTTTAAACAAAATTTATTAATACATAAATACCCTAAACTTACAAATAAACGAACTACAAGCATTTAAATGTAGGTACCAGTTCAAGTTGAAATGAATATCATGTAGCCAATGAATGGCCGATTATTGGAATATAACAGAAACGCCTTTTATTATCATCTATTATCTCCAACATTATGGCCACCACGTTCGCCAGACCTTACACCTCTGGATTTTTATTTCTTGGGATTTTTAAAAAATGATATTTATAAAAATCGCTATGCAAATACGAATAATCTTTAAGAAAGCATCAGCAATATCATAAACAACATCGACGGACGAACCATCTTAAAGGCTGTTAGAATGGTGTACAAACGTGCTCAAAAATGCATAGAACAAGACGGAAATGTTTTCGAGCACATGATCTAAGTTTTTTGTTTGTTTTTACTTTTTTAGTTTAATACTAGCTTTCTCTTTACGTCCTTATAGTTATTTTAAGTGTAGTAATTATTAATTAATTATTAATTAAGCAAAGTTTATTAATTTTTCGATAACTAGCCAATGTCTACATGATTTTCCTTTAAATACTTGTAGTTCGTTTATTTGTAAGTTTAGGGTATTTATGTATTAATAAATTTTGTTTGGAATTAAATTATCGTTTAAAATGTGCAAAAACATACAGGGTATTCGATTTAAAAAAATGTTTTTTTTAATATCTCTAAAACGCGAAGTTCAATAATTGTTTTTAAAATTCTACCATCGTAATCGGAAGAAAAAACGCTACTACTTTGGTAATTTAACCAACATCGTATCTTCAGTAGTAACAAAGTTGGCAATAGTGCCGACTTCAATTTGAACACCCTGTATACATACATACACAATAAATATCTCCATGCAAAAAAACAAAAACGTTGTCGAAATTTACTATCAAATATGCGAGATTTATGGTCCATCCATGATGGGTAAAGGAAAGGGCAGATACAGGTGTAGGTATTTTAGAGAAGACTGAACAAATCTGCAATGTGAGAAGTGAAATGAGAGATCTTCTGTGGTCAACGACGATCTTGCGGAAGAAGTGAACAAGATAATTTGGCGGTTCACATATTTCGAAAACGGTCGCAAATTTTCTTCAAATTTCATGTTCGGTGCTGTATGAAATTGTCACGAACAGGCTACAGTATCACAATCTTCGGGCGTGATGGGTGCCAAAGATATTGACGGATGTTCACAACAGCTAGCGAACGCCCTCTGCACGGCTACGAAATTGATGATGAAAAGTACCTGAATAAAATTGTGACTGGCGACGAGACTTGGATTTTGTACACAAATACTGAAATCAAGCAATAATCACTTAATTAAAGTAGTGCCGGATGACTAATACCTTTTCCCTCAATATAAAAGTTTTTGAAGAACCCGCGACAGTTTTCTCAACTACGACGACCTCAGCATTGATTGTCACAGGCAGCAACCATCTATGACGCAGGTAACAAAAACTTGTTTAAATTCGAACGGTGACTAAGTATCTTGAGAAATAGTTTAGGAATGTATCTACGATTTAAGCACTTTTATTTTTTTAACTTCATGTTTATGTTTTATGGCCGATCCTTAATTTCCGAATAAACCGCGTATTAATTTAATTGTAAGTTGTAGCATAAAAATGCATTTACAAGTAGTTCTCTAAATTTTGAATTATTCTTGCCGTACAGTAACACACATTTTTTTAATTATAATAAGTAGGATTGTGACAATCTGTAATTTAGACTATCTGGCAAACACATACATGAAAAGTATAGTTGCCACAAGTATTTATCTATTTCATGTTTTAATGTTCTACTGGTATAACGATTAGAAGAGCTTTATTGAAAGAAAAGTTAAAGTTCGTGGCTTTAGTAAATAGTGGTTATATGTAAATAAAATATTACTTTAAAAACAGCATAGTTCTATTTTACAAACAGCAATATAACTTATTAACTTTAGTATTGTTTCATATTATGAAGACCCTCTCAATGGCTGCTTCCTGTTTTTGCGTTATATTAAAATTGCATCTTCCTATTCAATTGCTTAAAATACATTAGATTTAAGTAAATATGATGATTTTCTACGACTCTGTTAGGTATATTTCCAAACAGGAAACTAATTGATTTTAAATTTATTTTATGTTTGGAATAATAATTTACCCTCAATCCAATATTACCAAAGTTTTCAAAACTCACTCTTAATGTACAATATCCACGAAGTGAATGTTCACAAAATTTCAATAGCAATTTTACTCTGTCATATTTAAAGTAACATATTAATCATAAGAAAACTTTATTGATATAAGTTAAAAAATTAAAAACCTTGCATATTTAAATTATAGGTATCACTGTTTGTGAAAAACCTTAAGGTTGGCAGACATCCTTGAACAGCATATTTGTTTTACATTTAAATTAATTTTTATTGTCTGGGCAATGTCTATCATGTATACCTTGAACGTTTGGAACAGGTTTGAACTAATTACGTTAATATGTTTTGTTGCGTATTGCCACGTTCTATTAAAGCTGAACAAATAATATTTATAGTAATCTAATTTAAAAAAATATGATACTAATAATGGCTTTATTATTAACAAAAAGATATTTTTATTCATCTCGCAAACGTAAGACAAAACATGGTTTAAGAAATACCTGTCATGCAATCATTAATTAAATTTAAATAAATGCTTATTTATTTTGCTAATATATTTCCCGGGTAACGTTTTTCAACTGTAATGCCATTTAATAATAAGTTAAATATTTTTTGCTAACAATGTTAAGCGGTATCATATTCAGTTATAGAAACCTAATTAATATTGTATATAACTTTTAAGGTGTAAACAACAAACTATTGACTACTAATAATATATGCGTGACACCTGTTTATCTCGTACAACTTATTGTAAATAATGTTGTGCATATAAATCTTCGCTAGCAAGAACTATAAATATGAAATCCTTGTATTATTATGCATTTCCCATAAATGCATTGCGTAATTTTAATCGATTAATTGAAGTTGTGTAAAGCAAAATGGTTTTCGACAAGCATCCCACATAGCCTAAGTTAACTTTGACTGTCCACAACGTGATCAATTCTTAATCTGGAAAGATGACCTACCTGGGGCAACTTAAAGGCATCCTTTGTAGATCCGTAGTGGTTATCAAAACTACAGTATCCGTTACGTTTAATTTAATGTTGAAAAATAGTTACCCTAAATAGTTAACTTTATCGCAAACAAAAAAGTTGACTTTTGACTAACTTTAAAGTGCACATTGTAGCTGCATATCTTTAACACGTTCCCTGTCCTATGAGCCCTATACGGTTCATACCCTACGCTAATGCTAAGTTTTGTGAACTATATTTGTTTCACACTTTAACCTACTCTCCATTGTAATTTAAAGCTGCATAGCGATTGCTATTGAAATCTCCTTTATCCACATCATGTCTGCAAAGTCCAGTCTCTCGATGAAAATGATAACATATCCCGATTGAATTTTTGCAACACGAGTTTAAATAGAATTCCTGGCAATAGTAACTTCTCACGACGTATTTTTTGAGCAATGAACGCTGGTTTACCAGTGATAGCGTGTTAATAAGATTTTTAGAATCACCGACAACATATATTACATGCCTACAAATAATATTTTATTTTAAAAATAAACTGTTGATATCCAGCGAGCAATCGGCCTGTTGAGCAAATAGTTATTGTACATATATACGCGCGAGCAAGCGATGACGAGCAAATGGTGGCGAGCAAACGGTCACGAGCAAGTGGGCGGTTTCACTTTACTACACTCATGTACTGTACGGTTTATTCAACATTATAAAGGCGTTTCTAGAAAGCTATTAAGTCAGTTAATCAAGAAGAATTCGCAGATCCTCAATATTTAGGTTACATTTGCACAACTGAACAGTTGTGAAGTTTACTGTAAATATGATTTGCAATCCTGCTTAATTGTCAGTAAACATTAGTTTTCTTTGTAATGAATTGCAATTCGTTAATTTCTCTTTATTATAGGAACTTTTTTAAATATGAAGAAATCAGTGTGGTTAGCGTAATGAGATTAAGCAACGGATTAATCAAAGACATGCATTCTAAACTTTATCAAACGGCATCCCTTGTAATAACATCGCGTTTGTTTGGTATAAAATTAATTTTAAACGTTGTTCAGTAAACCTTAATATATATTGGATGCATCATAAAATTTAACTAATACAGATTTTCTTCTAAAACGTTCATATTGCAATTGTTAATTACACATTTGCATGTATGTATAGGTATTTATTTGTTTATTATTTACAATATTCTGTGTCAGAGACCTCACCTAACCTGGTTTTGTAAACAGAAATGCTGTCGACAACGTGGGTATTTGCATTGAACTTTGGTATAGCAACCACGTTGAATGTTCTGTTTGCATAGCTTTATAAACAACAGTTCGTCGGTATTTCCCGATATTTATAGTAGGAAGCAGTTATACATTCCAATATAATTAACAACTCGTTTTCTGTATTACAGCCTCGGGAATGCTTTCAACTGAATTTTGTTTATTTCTCAGAATTAGTCTGACACAATTCGTTTTCCAAGATGAGCAACATTTGAACTACAGCTATTAATTGATCATTACATCGATTTGAATAGTCTACCTTCATTTACTCTTCTTTTTACTCGGTAAAGCTTTTCGAGAGATTGCCGTTGTTGTCATTGTTTCCCCTTCATTTCTGTATCTTTTTGTACTTTGCTTCCTAGAAATTGTTGGATCGTGCCATTTTATTCAATGTCAATATTGCTGAGGTATGAGATAGTACATTATAGATATATAAAATTCTTCATGGAGTTGTTATTAAGCATGTTCTTAGTTCTTTCATGATAGAGTCTAAGGAGCGTTATGACTTCGGTCTTAGGGGTTGATGTTTGCATATCATATTCTGATGAAATTTCATTAAGCTTACGAGGGGCATATAGTGCATACCAACTGGATATCTGCAAAGAGGAACTCAGCTATTTTGTTAAAATAAAGGTTTGTGTTTCTTCTAATAGATAATTCCATTGGAGAAAAAGAAGGTAACTAGCGCCATCCAGACGATCAGGCAATTAATTCCACTTTTCATATTCTTGTAGTTTCATCGATATAAATACAGGCTTTTCTCAACGATCATTTAAAAGACACATACATTTGGCTACACTGTACCCAAATAGGTGTTGTTACTATGCACGGTAACTAACTACTTATAATAATAACCTACTTATTATAACTATTCGCTATCGGCAGCTAATGCAGCAGTCTTTATAAAATTTGATTGCACTTATCCAAAATGAATTGTTCGAACTGAAAACCATCTGTACACATAGTTGAAATTGTATTGTTTGCATTAACTGCTCCAGTGTTTCTGATGTAATTTCTAGTACCACCGTCTTAATTCTATTTCTAACTTCGTCGGCATTTGGTAGAGGCGAAACATAAACTTTTTAATAAAGCTCAAAACAAAAAACATTAAAAGATTGAGATAGGGTGATTTCGCGTGCCATGAAATGGAACCCCCGCGATCAATTCATCTGTTTGTGAAGTGTTCCTCCAACCATTCTTTTACATTACGTGCAAAATGAGCAAGGAGCTCCATCAGGCATGTATAACACATTAGGTAGTATATTTAACTGAAAAGGCTGGCAGGAAATAGAAGACGATGGAAGCAAATAGTATGCGGAATCAAACCAATCAAATAGATTGATAACTGGGGAGGAGTATGTTCAACGGAATCTTATCAATAACTTGTTCCAAAACATTGAGGTATTCAACGGCATTAGACGATTTGGTAGGTAAATTGGTGCTACAACCCTATGGCTTATTATGCCAACCATACATTAACGTAAAATATTCTTTGGTGACCATGTTTACGAAATTCGTGTGGGTTTTTCTCAGCCCAATAGCGAATATTATGCTTATTAAACACGCCATCTCTGGTAAACATACACGCATCGCTCCAAACAATACGTCTTAAGAAGTGATCATTGTCACCCATTCTATTTGAAATCGGGATATGTTATCATTTTCATAGAGAGGCTGAACTTCGCAGAAATGATATGGATAAAGGAGGATTCCTCGTAGAATCAACGTTGGTCCAGCCTTCGAAATATATGTTCTCTATTAATCTTTTGGTTTGGAAAACGTGCCAGGTATTCTTATTCTGCCATGTTAGCATTTACATTGCAGAAACGGTACACCATCTATGTATCGGTATACTCATTGAACGTAAAGATCATTATAGATGAACGAAATAAGATAACAAAGAAACACAGGAACACAAGAACTAATAAAAACTGTACAAATAATCAGAGATAACGCAGAATTAGTTCAAGCAAAGGGAATTAATCTAATTTAGTAGTACCAAAATTTGACAATACCAAAGGGGAACTACCTATTGTTTTATAATGTTGCAAAATGTATTTTTTATGAAAATAAGCTAATAAAGAAATGTTAAAAACAAAATATTTAGACAGAAAGACCACATCTGAAGAAAAATAATATTCAAAGTTCTTCTTGGACCGGATGTCCAAACAGCTTTTCCCTCTTTGAATCTTGACTGATCTTCTATTAATAAGGTGTTAGTTGTTGCAGCTAGCGTATATGTTATAGTAAGATTTATTCTTCTATACCTGTTATAGTAATTCTTTGGCTATCATTTCTTTCTTTAGCATAGGTTTAGATAATCTATAGATGTCTCAGATTTCTGTATATTATACTCGCATATTCTGATAAGAAAGTTTGGTCCAACGTGTGGTCATCTTACCCAGAAACCCACGACAAAACGTTCTGTTTATAATAAATCAACGAACGTCTGAATTTTCGTTACATAGATTTTGAAAGAAATTCGTAAGTAATAGAATAATAGAATTATGTAAAAATGTAATTTTAGGGGTTGGAAATATAAAACGCTTTATGAAAATTATATTTTTCTCACTTATTTGTAATTTGTAGTTTGTATAATGTATGCATTTTCTGCAAATTCTCTGCTAAAAGAAGATTTATATATTATTAGTTCAAAATACAGAAGACCTTCAATTCCTACAGAGGACATGAATCATCAAATTCAAAATATATTTGGAAGCACTGATGTAATCCGGTTTAGTGGACCGTGGTAGAGTACTGGCTGAGGCGCTTGATTCCGGAGTTTATCCTACCAAAGTCGCTTAGGTTAGAATCCTGCATATAGTACTTACCTAGGATGTTTGTGGTGTCTTAGTTGTAGTTGGAGCATGGGGTTCTTCAAGGGTGGGACATGTTAACCCTTAATCACCGTAGTGCGGCCACAAAGACTGCTGGGAAAATGAATTGTCTAAGAAATTGCCCCCTTTTTAATATAGCGCGATGTGCGTCTCAGTACCTTCAAGTGGCCCGATCGTCAGTTTACATTCAAGGGTCCAATGTGATTGATGTATTTGTTTTTACACGATTAAAATTTCAATGCGGTCCTAGTGCCCGTACTACGGTATTAGTGTAACTATTTTAGTTTTTGCTACTTTGTGTTTCGTGCGACTTTTGACTATAAGTGACTACCCTACATCATCAAATAAGGTTCGTTGCGGTGATCCAGACTTTTGAAAATGTTTTGTTAAACTGGGAAAGGGCTGAAAGCTGGCTAACGTCTTCAGCAGACTCGCCATAAAAATTTTCTAAAGGGTGAAGAAAAACAGGTTGTAAACCTACAATGAAAAAAGAAGAAGGGAAAATGAAACAGATGACGAAATTAGTGACGACGAAAGTGTCAGCGAACACAACCTCGAAGTAAGTGATCATGATTCAGTTTCGGAGGCAGAGGTAGATAGTGAAGATAAAGTTGAACGTATCGTGGAGATGCAGAATGACAATGAAGAAAATAGCGAGACATCAGCCAGCAACTCAAGAAATTTCTGTGGCAAGAATCGCTACAAATGGTCATCAAAAAGTTTTATATTTCGAACTAGAACGCAAAAACATAATATTATAATGCACCTTTCCGGTCTACGTTCATCTGCAAACTTGGGCAACGACGAAATCATTATTTCTATAATGATTACCTTTACTGTGAAAAAGATACTGATGGAATTGGCCTCACAGATCAAGAAAAAAAATACTCAAAGCCGACGCAATCTGTATGAGACTAACTAAACCTATTCAAAATACAAATCGCAACGTAACTGCTGACAATTGGTTCACGTCAATAGAGTTAGCGGAAAAATAAGGCCGTTATGCTTATATCGACAATGCACTATACAAAGACCACTGATGAGAAGACGGGAAAACCCTAAACAATATCTTTCTACGATCTACCAAGGGAGTCGCCGCACACAAAGATGGTCTATGGTTATTTTTTTTTCGTCTGCTTGATGGTAAATGCTCACGTTCTGCATCACTCATATTTAAGGATTCTTCTAAAATAGATAAAGCAGATTTCTTAAAGAGCGCAAGACATGCTACATCTGTCGCTCGAAAATTACAAGAAAGACCTTTTACTTGTGTGTGTTATGCCACAAACCGACTTGTCTGGAATGTGCTTCAAAACTGTAAAAATTGTAAACATAATTTGTAAAATGCTTAGGTCCTGCAACTTTTACAACCCCCTAATTTGTTTGCCAGTTTACTTTTTTATTAGATAAATACATAATTTTTCTTTAAGGATTTAGTTAAGTTTTTTTGCCAATGCCGTTTGTTTCACAAGAAAAGCATATTTTGTTACCTTAGTACAAATACACTTAAGTATAACCATCTATATTTTGATGATTAATAAAATGAGAATATGTTTTACTGTGTAGTTAGATTTTTTCCTTGTTCTTGAAGTATTATTTAACCCATTAAAAATAAAAAATACAACAAGAAAAAATACTTTGCATTTTTTTTAATGGATAGTTCGCGAGTGTGTGACAATAATTGTACTACGGTGGTTAAGGGTTAAACCCGTCTATAGTACTGAGCTGTGATAAGCTGGGTAGGATGGGAATTATAGAGTTGCCTTTTTACAGATAAAAAGAAAATCGCATTTAGAAATATTAATCATCCATTTTTTTCATGTCTATGGTCTTATTGAAGAGTATAGAGGTATTTATTATATCTTTCATCTTCTTCTTCTTAGGGTGCTTTGTCTCTTACGAGACGTAGCGATCTTCTCTCCTATGCCTGTGTTGCGCGTTTAGAGTGCCACAGACATAGAGGACCTACAGCTTAACGTGGGCTCCGAACCACAGGAAGTGTAAACACTTCTACTCC
>JABXWE010020785.1:0-29179 GCA_014611495.1 Limonius californicus | reverse complement strand
GAGGTATTGTGTCCCAAGCAACCTGTAATTCATGCTGTAGAGCTTGCAGCGTCTGCGGAGGATGCAGCAAGTTCCTCAGTCTTCTCCCCATAATCTCCCAAACATGCTCGATGGGCGGAAGATCGGGGTGGCCATGGCAAGAGATTGACATTATCCTCTGAAAATCGGTCCATAGAACGTCTTGCACTATGGGGACGGCCATTATCCTGCTGGAAAAGTGGGTCTTCCAACTGCTGAGGCAATGGCAGAATATGGGGTTCTACCACCTCATCCACATATTGCTGGGCGTTCATATTGCCTTGGATGAATAACAAACGGGACCTACTCCCATTAGTTATAGCACCCCATACCATAATCCCCACAGTTTGGTGCACATGCCTCGCAACAGAAAATTCAACATTGCAACGTTCCCCACGTGTTCGTCTGATCCTCATGCATCCCCACACAGAATCGGGATTCATCACTGCACACTACCCTATGCCACTCTAGGTTCCAGCGCAGTCGCAACCTACACCACTCCAAACGGTTACAGGACGACCTTCGTTAGCTAACCATTGATCTGGTATTGGAGAATCGGTCTCTTGTTGCCGTAAGTCGAAGATGGCGGTCCTGCACCTCATTTGATCTTCTTCGCCCCTCGGTTCCTCTTCTGCGATGTTCCTGAGTCCCTAGTCCATGCCTAATAGCAGCGCATGATGGTGGATTGGTTCCGGTTAAGGCGATTTGCAATTTCTCTGAACGAAAAACCACCTTCGCGCAAACCAACAATACGACCTCTGTAGAATTCGCTTAATTGGCGATAATTTCCATGTTGACGCACTCTAGGCATGCTCACACCCTCAAAACAAACGATCAAAAACGAAAACAATAAATAACTGAACAAAATTCTTGGTGTTGCGATTTCTATGTCACTGAGTATAAATATCCCTAAAAAGTTATGCCTTCAACATTTTCAAAAAAAATATTTTTTTCTTTGAATACCCCCGAGTTTAATAAAACTATTATCACCAAATTTGGTACAAAATTATGGGTAAGTAAGATCTTAACTTAAAATAAACCCTCTAGAAGGTTGGGGGTGATTTTCACACCAAACTGTTTTGTGTGTATAACCCTATTTTAATTTAATACAGTTTATTTAATAGAAAGATTTGTTACAAACATTTTATGTCTGATTAATTATTTTCATGTAAAATGTAAAAAACGTAATCGATGTTTTAATTCGACGATTTATTGACATTTCTGTAAATAGATCCGGCAGTTCTCAATCAATCACATTCAGTCTGTTGACAGTTTCTGAGTGCTGCTTATTCTATGCCAAATTTGGTTATAATAGCTTCATCAGCTCCACAGATGTTGAAGAAAAACATTTTTTTGGATACCTTCAAGGCCTGCTACTTTGGAGGAGCATATACTTCAACCTACGTTTCTAGAGATTTTTTGGCTAATTTTCATGAATTCTATATGTTCTTAAAATTTTGGAACGTTATTCTGAAACACCCTGTATAAAAATTCCATGTTGTACGAAGGGTAAACTGTGACTTGTAAAATGGGTTGCATAAAAACATACATGTAGACTCATTATTGTAAGTGAATAACCCTGTGCGTCTCAATTAAAAACGCATATACAGTGGAGTTATCTTAAATCATGCATACCCCTCTTTATATCCGTAAATTTTGCAGTTATAAACTTTACTATTTAAACGAAAGTCCTTATATACTTCACGTCTTTGAATTCATCAAAGTGTCTGTGACTGTAATGGATTACATACTTAGCATTTATTTGGCAAAATATTTAACAGAAACAACACGTAATGTTTACTTAAAAACTAAGTTTGTGGTAACTGAGATCCTTTAAAATATAAATCTATCAGTAAGTAAGAAAACATTAATAATGAATACGATTGGCACAAATTTAAGGCAAATTTCTGGACGAATATTGCACATTTTATCAAATTTCTCCTCATGTCCTGTAATTCATTTTCTTTTATATTGTGAGTATAAATATTATTTTGTAAAGTAACCCCAAGAAAAATCTATTGGGTTCATATCAGGACTACTTGGTGGCCAACGAACAGGTGCATAATGTTTTACCACATTTATAACATCCTAATTACCTCAGCATTATTGTGACGTGGAGCACCATCCTGTTTCCACATATTTCAAATCATTGGTGTGATAGTTATTAGAGTGGTTTTCCTCAAATCACACTATATTTTAATCGTTTTTCGTTTTTGCGTTGCATACATGTCATTTACGTTTTCGTGGAGCATGTATACCAGTGTGTTCTACAGTAAATTGTTGCCCTTAGATGATTTTTTTAGAAAGCCCCGTGGTTATCATTTTTGAGGCGGAAATTGCTCTTTATTGTTAGGTTTCTTCAAATACCGTCCAGCTAGCTTCAGATAAGTTACGAATGAAGTGTTTGGGTTTGCTTTGTTTATTGTATTATATTCCTGCTTACAGCCGCCAAAGCACTTTCCGGAGAGAACGAGAGAGAAAAGTACAATATTTTTAGATTTCTAGCTTCTGTCACTGGAAAATATTTATCCCAAGCAAACTTTACCTAAAAACATCCATTATGAAGATTGCAATTCACATAAGAGTTCGTGGTATGTTTATGAATTGGATGTTTCAATGTGGGTAGTTATGTGGGTCATGCTGATCCACCAAAGGTTTTAATGCTGCACTGCAATAATCATTAGATATATAACTTTTTTATAATTGAAACTATGAAGTTTTATTGAATCCGATTCTTGAAAAAAAATGTATTAAACTGAAGATTTTGCCAATCTTTTATTGATCGGGAATTAAAAATCTAAAACACAAAAACAGCTAACGACCTTTCAAAAGAAGAGCCTAAAATGCCTAATTAATATTATGTTTGTATTATCATTTTGTGTAGTATATAGTGGGTATTTGAAGATGTTAGGCATTGTATAATAGTGGAAATGTGTTTTTGTTAATAGGAAACAGTTATTGTTTGTAGTTTTAAAGCGGTAAAAAATATTGTTACGTTTCCTGATATAACGAGCTAAAGTTTGCATTCCCACACGTCTCGTTATAACCGAGGTGGGCTGTTTATACGGTAGAAACATTTTTATGTCTGGGATAAAATGGTTCACAACATTTAAAATAGATTTATGGAAATGTTCTGTAGAATTTTAGAAATTATTAAAAATGTTCTGGAGTTGCTAACAACAAAGATTCTATTATTTTAGCTTAAATTTGTCAAATTATTTGTTTGTACAAAGTTGTTACCAATACTTCTATGGTGGTTTAGCTTAGCAGAGACTCGCCTTAGCAGATATTTTCCCTAACGATATTTCTTCTACTACCATTATTAATATAATTTTTTACAACTATTAGTATTTGCTATTAACACAAGTATATTCGATTAGCAATAATAATTGCTCTTAGATTTGAAAGACACATTTTCTGTTCTTAATATATCCGTCAAATTTGAAATAAATATAATGTTAATGAATAATATTAAAAAGTGCGACGAATTCAAATATGTAAAAATATACAGCGTGTTCCATGTAAAAAACACTATACACTATACACAATATTGAAATTTTAAATATTTGAATTTAGGGAAATAACTTGGGTACAGTTTTAAAAAGAGGAGCTTGTACAGTATTTATTATTTCTTCTATTTTTGAAGACGTTTCTATTATCTGCATTTAAAATTGTAAATTACTGCCAAAAAACTTAGCTCTTGTTTTTGTCAGGGGGCTGAACCTCATTGCCCCCTCATTTCTGATGCCATTCACCTTTAACACGATTCCTTAATGGCATTAATTTAATTATTAAACGGTAAGGGTCAAATCAAATATACTCGACTATTTACTATGAAACGTCAGACTTTTAAAATATGCGATTCCTTGGAGATTGAGAAGCTGTAAACAAGATTAGATTAAAGCAGGAATTCTAGAAGATCGAAGTTTAAATAATTTAATTACTTTCTGATAACATAACAACATCGATCTTCCGAAAACCGAAAGTTGTTTCGTGTCGGTGTAGTTTCGGGGATATTTCGATTGCTACTCTACTGCAAAAACCATGCTCGTTTTAACGTGGCCTTGAGCCCCAGATCTGCAGTTATCCGTTACATGCAGCATGACACGATTAACATAATGCCACAAAATTTAGACAACACAGTTTAATAATGCCTTGGAGAGAATGTAGAGCGTGATTAAACTGCTCGCGAAATTATCGTAATCCACCCATAAAAAGTATGTTTGGGCGTTTCTGTCGATTCTTGCACTCCACTCCGTATTTGAATCAAAACCGACAATTAATGCAAGGCCCAATTTTGAACGCTTACGTAATTTTGCAATAAAGTTCTATTGCGCAATTACCTTCGATTATTACAGGCAGGTGCACGAAATACTGTTTTCTTATGACCTGAAAATATTGCAATTTTTGCTAGAGTAGTAACGAGGAAAAACAAGCCCATGAAATCACGATTAAATGGGCAAAACTACATTTCAATGCACTGTTTTATAGAAATATGACAATCAGAGCGCGTTCATAAACAATAACTAACCATCACGTTGACTTCAGGACTGGAAAACTACAAAAAACGTTGATTTACACATGAGAGCGGAAGCTCTTCCTTGCAAATTTCTGTGTCATTTTGTTGTTTATAATTTGCTGCAGTTGTTGCTTTGGTATGTTTAATTTCAATTGAATAAATGCTACGCCTTATATAGGGGCCGTAGATTTATTTTATTTAATTTCTGTGCCCTAATAGTCAGTCGCTCTCTCTAGTCCATTTATAAAATTGTTTAATTGAATCATTTTAACAACTAAACAGATTTGCTTTTGTCACTTTCACGCATATGTATTCGAAAATCCGTCAATACAGAGGTGTGTTTTAGGAAGTTGTTGCAACGCAAAAGCTGTTGTAACTCGGTAACGAAATATATTTTTCACATAAATTCGTTTAGTATCTAGTTCAACTTCGGAATGTATCAAGTGTCACTCATGGGGCGCCATTGTCCTTAAAGGACACTTTCCGCCCTCTAAGAGTGGAAATTTGTTAAGCAATTGAAGGATCTGGTTGAATAGAGTAAAGAACGTAAATTTAATTGTTGCAACATCAAAGCTGCTGTAACTCCGTAACGAAAAATGATTTTCACATAACTTGGTTTAGTATCTACGGTTTAGTATCTACATCAACCTCAGAGTGAATGAAGTGTCACTCATGGGACATTTCAGCCCTTAAAGAACACTTTCCACTCCCTAAAAGTGGAAATTTGTTAAGAAATTGGAAGAAGTTCTATTTATTTTTTAATAAATAATTACAAATCTAGTTAAATAGGGTAGTGAACACCAAAGCTGCTATAAGTTCAACGAAAAATGTTTGTCACATACATTCGTTAGTATGTATAGATCTTCAACTTTGGAATGCATTAAGTGTCACTCAGGGAGCATTTCAGCTCTTAAAGGACATTTTCCACCCCCTTAAAGTGGAAATTTATTAAGAAATTGGAAAAAGCTCTAGTTTTTCGATTAAAATAATCCAGATCTGGTTGAACAGAGTAGTGAAAGTAAATTTAATTGTTGCAATATTAAAGCGACTTTAATTCTACAACGAAAAATATTTTTCACATACCTTAGTTGAATATTTACTTTAACCTCGGAATGAAGTGTCACTCACGGGGCATTTCAGCACTTAAAGGACACTATCCACCCCCTTAAAGTGGAAATTTATTAAGAAATTGGAAAAGTTCTAGTTTTTCGAATAAAATAATCCAGATCTGGTTGAACAGAGTAGTGAATGTTAATTGAATTGTTGCAATATCAAAACAGCTTTAATTCTGTAACGAAAAATATTTATCGCATAACTTCGTTTAATATTTACTTCAACCTCGGAATGAATCAAGTGTCACTGACGGGGCATTTCAGCTCTTAAAGGACACTTTCCACCCCCTTAAAGTGGAAATTTGTTAAGAAATTGGAAGAAGTTCTAGTTTTTAAAATAAAATAACCCAAATCTAGTGGTGTAGAGTAGTAATGTAATAAATATAATAAAAACCAATGTCGGTTTCCACAAAATTTAATAAATGAACTTATACAATTTGTAGTTACGTGTAAGTTCGTTTATTAAATTGTGTGGGAATCGACATTGGTTTTTATTATATTTATTCTATCTATCCCACTATGAGTCAATGGGGCTTCAACAAATTTAATAGGTAATGTAATTTTAATTTCTGCAACACCAAAGCTGCCATAACTCTGCAACGAAAAATGTTTCCCTCATACATTCGTTTAGTATAGATATTCAACTTTGAAATTAATTAAGTGTCACTCGTGGGGCATTTAAGCTCTTATAGGACACTTTTTACTCACTAAAAGAGGAAATTGCTTGAGAAATTGGAAGAAGTTCTATATTTTTTAATAAAATAATACAAATTTAGTTAAACAGAGTAGTGAATGTAAATTTATTTGTCGCAACGCCAAAGCTGCTGTAACTCTGCAACGAAAAATGTGTCTCATACATTTGTTTAGTATAGATCTTCAACTTTGGAACAAATGAAGCGTCACTTATGGGGCATTTCAGCCCTTAAAGGACACTTTCCACCTCCTAAAAGTGAAAATTTGTTATGAAATAGGAAAACATTCCAGTTTTTCTAATAAAATAATGCAAATGTAGTTGAACACACTACGAAATGTAAACTTAAAGATTTATAAACCTGGTTGTACCGAAATAATCTAAGACACAGCACGTTTATCCAATCCCTAAATTAACAAGTTGCCCATAATCCTACCCACGTCAACCACCAAGTAGTATCGGCATCCTTCATATGCATTTTCACGTATGTATTGTCTACGAGGACTGATCCAGGTTGGCAACGTGCCATGTCTTGTGTATTTTTAGAGTACATTCATACACTAGGAGGTCCGCAGTGCAGTCACTTTTATGCACTGCACAACTTAAGTTTGTCCTTCCAACATTCTCCCGATGATTTCCAATTAGCGATAAATACCGTTTTTTATTGTTTAGACTGACACGGTCTTTAAATTTGTGCTTTCAGGTTTTAGATTTTGCCCAAATTTGTGCTACGAGCCGAAGCTGCTCAAGGTTATTCAACGAGGTTGTATAATAGGACGCTAAAAATACACAAATTGTGCAAATAAAGTAACCTCTAAGTTGCTTAGCAACATAAGTCCGAACGAGAAAGTAATTGAATTATATTTTTGAAACCTGGGAGAATTTTACTAGAAAAATTGAAAATATAAGATTTTTAAACGTGCATCGTAAGAAGTTTATTTTGCATTATAAATATCATCTTCGTTCTTATATCATTTCGTGGATTATCGCGTTGACATTATATTTATAAACAATTTAGGCACAGTTTATTTATGTTTGTGTTAAAACAAATGACCTTGTGAAGGATATATATTGTAAATTTGAATGTGCCAGTATTTAAATGAATGTGTTTAGTTAGCTGCAAATTGTGTATTAACGTTGTTTTTACAGTGCATATATTTATATTTGTACTTTAAAAATAAAATTTCGGAATTTTGCATTATAATAACATATGACTTTCGGAAACTCGGATTTCTTTTGACAGAGTGCCAGTTTTTATCTATAATAATTTTTTGAATTCCTTGAAATGTTTTGATTATTTTACAACGTGATTTGTTTTTGTTGTTTTTGCTATACACATATAAAGTAATTTTGGTCAATACCATACCTTAGTATTTAGAATTGAAGAACTACTAGATGTATTAATATGCTTATAAAATGGGTACTGTTTACATTCTCATTTATATTTTGTTGTTGTATAAGTTATAATTATGTAACTTTTATAGTTTATTTATAATATGCAATTAAAACACATATAAAAACCTTTCACTCAATCGCGAGTTATGAAAATAAAAGTGTGTTATTGTTCCGTGTAATACAGAAGAGTGTAACCTAGTTTAATAAAATTTAATGTTATAATTCACTTTTAAATGTGAGATTGCTTAAATTTTCTGTTTTCGAATGCCATTCATTGCAGGATAACATTTCAGCCATGCAGTTGGCGGTCACACAAAACATATTTTGGTTCAAATAGTTTACTTGTTGTTAAATGTGTCATTGTTTTCATCTTCAAGTGTACCTTCGACTAGTTCAGCGTTTTGCCAAGGCAATTTATTACGGACCACGTTCACATACGTGTGTAACACGAGTCCCGAAAATAACTCCCAGTATCCGTATTTAGGCATTTGGTGTAATGTTCTCACTATCTCTGCCAACTATGTGTGGTTAATGTGAAGTATTACAACATAAAAATGCAGTTACTCACTATCCGCAGGACGTGCCATTATGAAAATTCAAGTTAACAGGAAGTTTTACGATGCAGGCGTGCTGTTGCAGTTCTTTTTTATCGTTTCTATTGTTAAACCTTCGATAAGAAATGCTGTCCTATATATAGTTTTGTAGATTTTTCCTCCCAAGGATTTCATTTTGGCACGCAAAGACGGCAATAATTTTCCAGGGTATTTTTAAGTTTCACCTTCGTAGTTTCCGTTGAACTTCAGACAGACGTTCTTGAATTTCGAACAGTTACAAAAACAGGCGACATTCATCCCAAAATCCCGAAAATCGCGGTGGCAATTAAATAAGGTGATAACAGGTAGCTGGAAGATATTCCGCGTAGGATGAAGTGATTCAGATTGCCTTCTACGATTGTGTAATTAACACTCTACTCAGGTCTTGGTGAAATATCTATGCAAATTTGTTCGTTGTCTGCGTCGATTGTTCTTGGAATTTATTTCTATATGACATCCTCGCAGGATTTTACTCCAACAGGAATGAATCTTACATACTTACAGATGAAGTACGTCTTTTTAGTGGTAAATTATAAAGAATTATTTTAATAATAGTAAAATAAGTTTGGTATAGATAATAAAATACCCTGGAGAGGGTTAGCCATGGACTGGCCACCTTGTTAAATTGCATAGAATCCTTTTGGTGAGGTTATGTCGAAATTGTTTTGCATAAAGCGTAACCGGAAGAACCGGAAAATTCCTCGTTTTGAGTGGAACAAAACTGTGTTGAAATAACTCCTATATAGACCAATTCACTAATAGTTACAGTTCTTTCTACGAATAAAATAAGGCGACAATACTGAGCAATAGATTTGGGATTGTAGAAGCTAACAATGTTAAACGGGTTAATTATAATTAAGCAGCGACTGCTGAAACAGGCAAGAAGTATATTAATAAACAACAGAGGGGATTTAATTAATTAAAAAAAATACAGGACACCTTACACCTTAGGATTCACCTTACACCTTAGGGTAAAAGGTTTTCCGATTATATATATATATAAAAAAACACAGGAATTAACAAATGTTTGTGGACTAAACATGCCATCAAAATCAAGCAGAAGCTTCTTATAGTGATATTTATAAATACATAATATTGTACTGTAAAAACTAAAATACTCTTCATCATAAATGTAATAGGAACTTAAAATATTGACCACAAAAGTTAAAAATTAGTTTCCTGACTGACTTGAAATAAATTTTTAAGTGGTGAAATGCTCCTAAGGGTGGTCAAAACATAATTTTCCTGAATAAGGTGCGATAAATGACCCAATTTTGCACTATTATGAAGGTGGAAGAGAATGCTTATACAGGGGACGAAATGCCCCGCCGGGTAGTTTTAACATAGAAGTCCTAAATAGGGTGCGGAAAATTACTATTATAAGAATTTACGCCTTGGAAAGTAGTTTTTGAAGCATGAAATACTAAAAAACCTTTAAATCAGCTGTAATCAACACCAAAATTAAAGAAGTAACGGAAGGTATCTCTTCGGGTTTAGACCGTGTCGACGTGGAATTGAATGATGCTGACGTTTCGCTAACCATTGCAGGTAGAATTATCACCGTAATCATAATGCTACTTGCAACGGTTAGAGAAACGTCAACACCATTCAATTCCTCGACAACGCAGTCTAAGCCCGAAAAGATGGCTTCATTAGACATAAACGGCGGTTCCCTGAAACTTCACATAAAGAAGTAGGTAACTATTAAATTACGCAAAATATACAGCTTAAAAGATTGAATTGTTGTGAATTTATTTTTAATAGTTTGTACAAATAAAAATATGTATGTGTTTGTCCTAAAGTCTGGAGTCTATTGCAGTAATTAATAAACCCCAGGATTTACAAAATAACAAACCTATGATCAATTGAATCTCAATTACTGTAAAGCTTTCTTCTGTAGAAGAAGAAGACTATGCATTTTGTGTGCTTCTAACATTCCCAATTGTATGAACGTTATACTCAAAATGACTAACATAGTCATCGATGCGGCGATTTGCTTCAAAAGAGTGTCAGACGATATGGGTGGTGAGCACCGCGTCGTTGTCAGTCGCCTTATCATTCTCTTCTTGACAAAATCAGACACTCCTAATTACCGGACCTCCTCTCTAAACAAAGACTTTGCGTGTTGCCATTGGCCTTATCACATGATCATGCTGGCTCAAAAATCGTTTTCGCCCTGAAAGAACGTGCTATTAGTAACCTTAACTTAGGCGGCCCGTTTTTTTAAATTAAATTCAAATTATTTTTCACTAAATAATTACAAACCTGCTATCATTGCCCTGCGAACACTGAGAATTTAAAAGTTGCCTTACAAGGAGGAAGAAGATTATTTTGCCAACGTCGTAAACATCACGTTTGTAGTAGATAAACTGAAATATATACTTATTTCCATATTTCGTACAGGTATTAATGGTAACCTTGAAATTTTGAGCAATATTGGTCCAAAAAAATCCAACTTTAGTTTAGAAGTTTTACTACGTTTATAAAAACACACCGTTACATATGCACACCAATAAGTAATACCAATTAAGTTGTGGTGTACGGGTTTATTTTGTTTGATCTCTTGCCATTGTTTGTTTGGCAAACACTTCAAGATTGTAAACAGTGAAATCGATATTTATTGGTGGGCTGGCGTTGCTCAATAATCGATACATTTCAATTTGTTGCAGTGTGGTTTAATATAGAAAACAAGGCGTCATTTGTCGATTGCCCGACTTAAATTGAATTGTTCAGCCACGATATACGTAAACCTTGGCAGCGATTGATTTATTCGGCCAGAATGTATGTCTTATGGGGAAATGCGTCCCAAATTAGGAGCTTCAATGAGCATTGCATGTTGCGGGTTCTGAAATTGTGTTTACATCTGATAATTCTATTTTTGGGTTGTTTGCAATTGTGGATGTAATTATTGTTTTCAGTTGTCTTTATATTCTTCTGAAAACGTTCGATGATGTGTCATTCATGGATTGTTATTGCAGATGTCCGTACTTATATGATCGTTGTGTTGAATTTTTGAAAATATACCTTAATATCTGCACATTGCTTCTTCTTCTATCTTTACACATCTGATTTCATATGTGTGTAGTACGGAGGTAGGGCTATGCTTTTCTAATGGTGGAATCCGTGGCAGTGTTGCCACGATCCTTAAACTCTTAACAATAGCACGTCGGATTGAAATTATTGAAGTGTAGGAAGTATTCAGACGTTTCAAAATTTCTAATGACTTTAAATTAAATACCTACCCTGATAGTTAAAAATCAATTTAACACGTTTGAGGGCTACTGTTAAAAATTATCTTCAATGTCAAATGCTACCTGGCAGCCTGCCCTAGGCAAATTTCTCCTTGAAGGTTTAATACTTTAAATCTTTGTATGAAAAGGTTTAAATTTTCAACTGAAGCAAAATTTACAACTAAATTTGTTAACATTTTATTTGTATCTTCTCCGTACTGCCTGGCAAATATTAAACAAGAAATGAAACAACTTTGTTAAATGGGTTTCTTGATTTTTTTCTTTAAACTGTGGCCTCTGAAAGTTTTAATGTGGCATGTGTATGGGACTGTAGCTTGATTTAATTTGTTCCAGCATGCATGTTTTATTTCCTAGCTAACGATGAGTTTCCTTTTTTGCTAAATTATGATGTATATTTGATGACGATTTCCAATTGCTCGAAATATCACGTGTGGAAATTTTCCGTCCAACAAAAATACTTTGTCACTGATATTGTTGAAACCGTTCCGGAATTTCCAGAACGTTTACAATTACTCAAAACCCTATCCGTTATATAGATTTCCTGGCACTGGGATTATTTACCTGTACAAATTTTGGCAAGCAACCCATGGGCAATAGCAACCTCTTTTTGTGACAGCTATTTAGTACCTGCTTCGGAAGCTTTTGCACCCTTACAATAGCCAACAAGTTTCTTAGTTTTTAAATCTAGGTATACCTATATATTGCACTAATCAGCTCATATTCGATTATGAAACAGCAAGGCTATATAATTTATTCCTCTCCCGGTTAAACCCGTGAATTTTTTACCCTTTAATCTGTTTTCAATGTCATTTCATCTTTTGGCTATCGGCTTGAAGGGCCGCTTCTCTGTTGATTATTAATTTTAAATCTAATTGTATATCGCTTTATAATTAATCTCAAATTGGAATCCCACTCATGAAGTATATTTCCATCGGTTTAAAATATTTTGTTCAGAACGAACACGTTCAACTTGTTAAATGGGGTATTCATTAGTTCAAACCAGAAACGTGATAGTAGTTACATTTTACTTTGAATTTAAAAGCCTCCATCGTGTTAGAAACTCGTGGTCGTAGTAGGAGGTCTGGTGGTCACTGGCAGCTGCAGGTTGGGAGTTCACGTCCCTTGGTGGCCTTCAACTACCGTCACGCCATACAAAAACCAGAAACCCAGTGCCTCACGACTGCAACAAAATCGAACACGGATGATCTTGATGAGCTCTACTTCTTGTTTGCCTTAGTTCCTAATTTGCATATTCAGGAAAAGGTGTGGGATCTACTGTGCCCAGAGAACGTGAATCCCAAAAGTTATAATTCTCAATGGACCTTCAGTCAAGGTCGTTGTAAGTTAAACCACTTATATTAGATTCGCTTGTAACTTACATTTCAAAGAATTTCATAATTACAACGATTCTACGTATATTTTCGGCGTGCAATACAAAACTGATGTGCTCACACGTTGTTTACGCTTCTGGAAACTAGAATTGGATGATTCAAAGGATATCCGTGGTCTTCAACCCAGAACAAGTCTAATACATTTTAGGTGAGTCCCAAGCCTCAGGCCATACCAGGCGAGTTCTGAAGTGTAAACATATTAATGATAATTTCGATGTCATTGGCACTTGTACATTTGGATTTCTAATTCATGAAAGTTATTTAAGTAATACGCTAGACTTCAGACATGTTACGAAAAATTGAAAAGAATTAGGAAACGAACATTATCGGTTTAATGATCGTGGCGTTCATTAAAGAATGCTAATTTCCCCTTCCGTGTCAAGGGAAGTGAAAGAAATAGAACACTTTCTGTTATTATATCACCACTTAGTCGTGTTATGTTTTGCAACGATTAAAATCATTACTGTCATGGCGTTGCGGAAATGGTTTATCATTTCGTTTGAATTGCAGATTCTTGCGTGCCGTGGTAAAATATTGGCGTGGGCACAAGTATCAAGTCTCAAGTAGTTTCCTACGGCCTATTAGGTTGTCGTAGTACTGGCAAACATGTCTTGACTATTTTAAATACTTATTGAAATGTTTGCATTTAGTTGTAGTAGCAGTTGTAGCAGCTTATACATTTGAATCATTTAAAATATTTCCTATGTCTGAAAGTCTTCAACCCCTTGGTGCAGCATTTTCAAAATACCTTGTTTATTTAATTGGTATTTGTCTCGCAATAGTATTAAAACTATGACTTTGCATGATATGCTTAGAGTCTAAAGCAGAGTATCTTTAACGGAAACCGATTAAAAATCTGTATTTGATGTATATACTTGTGATTCATATTTGGTTATTGTTACAGTTGTCTAGCTTACAAATAATAATAAAATATGCACTAGAGACGGCTGTTAGCTAATATTTAACACCTCAAGATACACAGAAACCGCGTGACTATGTGAGAACTTGAAACTATAAAGTAAGTCTGCGTTTTAGAATTTTGAAAATGATTTTTAACCTATTCCGTTTAATTTAATTAACTGATTCTCGTCTTCTGAAGTAATAAGCTGTATAGCTTACGTAATATAATACCAGTAAATGAAAAGAAAGGATTAGAACAGCTTGTTCTTGGGTTATGTAAGTTGGGTGAGTAATCCAAATTGGCCACTGTTATAAATGTTATATTTTATAAATTATTAATTTTTAAAATACGTTTTGCAAAGGTTATTACTCCATATTTAGTACGTAAAGATACACAGAAACACCATGCTGTGCCAGGATATTAATCTGTAAGCTTTGCAGTACAAATGGCATTTTTACATAACTGATTTTTGTCTCGTGACAATAGTATGAATATGACGTTGATTAATATGCTTTCGCTTTAAATTTGACTAGGTTGAAATACTTGTATTGTATTGGTAGTATTTGTGATTCATATTTGGTGGTTGTTGCAAATACTCAAGGTATAAATTTGTAAATTTATATAATACAGCCTGGCACGGTTATTACTTAGCACCTAAACATCCGCGGCTATGCCAGGATTGAAATTCCCAGCCTTTGCCTTCATAGCACATTGAAATTTATTTTTCGTACTATTTTATTTAACCAAGAACTTTTAAGGAAACAAAGTAAAACAGCGTCCTTATTGTTTGTATTATATTTAATAGAGGCGGAGGGGGAATATTAACCCATATTTACAACTTGAAAATCACTTTAACATCCATGACCATGACAGAGCGTGCATGTATACTCTGTCTCAGAGGTTTACCTAGCTACCGGTGTAGCGCATATACATTTCGTCGACATTCAAGTATAGCTTCTATTTCATTCAGACCTATTAGTAATAGCATATCTCAACACAGAACTACTACGGGTGTTCATATTTACTTGGTGTTTAAGTAATGCTTAGAAGCGAGATAGGTGACTATTAGAGTGTCTGATTCACATTAGAATATTTGTAAATTCCAGCGGCGTACGCATTGACCGCGGTTTGTTTGGAAACACACTTAAAACTGAATTTGAGAAGAAATATGTGTTCTCGAATTTAGGATATTACAGCAGATGCTCGATAACGTAAACACCCGATACTGGAAACATTGCGCTAATGTAAACACAACATTATTACTATAGGATCAAATGGAACGCCCGATAACGTAAACAACCTGCACCGCTCGGTAACGTAAACACTTCGTTTTTTATTGTTTTTATACATACGTGACTCTCAGTAAATTATTTGTAGGAACATCGCTGATTTCATTTTAGTCGTTGTTCAACTTACGTCAGGCATATTGCATGCGTTTATAATTAGGACTATGGCATCCACATCTAATAAAAGAAAGTGTTTAAGATTGAGTGACAAAATGAAAATCATATAAAAATATTAATTGTGTTTATTAAACGTTTCTTTTAATAATTTGCTGATTAATAAAATCACGCTCACTAATGTAAACATTTCGATAATGTGAACATACTTGGGTCTGAATTAGTTCACGATATCGAGCGTGTGCTGTACTTACTATTTGTTAGGAATTCATATGTAATTATGGTTGTTACAACCTGTAAAGTTGAATAATAATAACAGTAGTATAGAATTGAGGGGTTTGGTGCAAGAACAGTACAAACGCCATCTTCGCCAAAAATCAGCTTCGTACAACTTTGGATACTTTAGCATGTTCTGCGTTGTTATCGTCAAAAACGGATATAAGCTCGCGAATTTAGCTGAAATATAACACTTTTTATGATCTAGTACTCGAATACTTCTGGTGCAAAAACAGTACAATTTCTTGCATTTTTTGAAAATTGGGAAATTCGCACGTGCACTGTTCTTGCACCAAACTCATTAATTGTTGTACACTATGCTACAGGCAAACAAATGTTTCGGTAGTGATAATTTTCTACAGGAAATATTTAATAAATCACGTCTCCACTCGTGAATTAATTTTTCAGTGCGTTAACAGCTTCGTTCCAAGATCTTCATAATATAATTAAATATTTGACGTAATGGCATTAAAAAATAAAGTTGTAATTACACGGCACCAACTAGTTGCTAGAAGCCAGTGAACCCCATGGAGTATTCATGCTCCTACAAATGATCATTCGAACTACATTATTATATTGGCAATACGATATGTATCATGGATAACGTAAATAGGGAAACGTTGGGGGATGACTCATACAAACCGAACAAACAATTTTCAGCTTAAGCCGAAAGCATTATAATGTGCATCACAATATAAGTAAGACAATAGATTTAATTTCACCTTGGAAGTATAACTTTGCTAGTTAAAGTTATATTTGATAATTTAGATGATTGTGGAATTAATTCTATAGTAATTGCCTAAATGTTGAAAATAAATAAGAATAACTGCAGCACTGGGCAGCATGCATTTTAAGTAAAATCTATCAGCGAACGGGCAGGTTGATTTTTTAAGTTCGTACAGTTTTGCGTTAACTGACAGCCAGGTAAACCTATGAGACGGACTATATGAACTTTACCTTCGTAATAGTATTTTGATAGGCGCCAGCGTGGTCTAATGATTAGAGTACTGGACTAAATAATTGAGTATTTGCGTTCTTATAAACAAGGGGTAATAGTGCGGGTGTCTGCTGCCTGATGCCCACCACATAACCACGTATCACGAACGCTGACCTTCCGCCTTGCAGGCCAAACTCCTTCATGGAGTGTGGAGTTTTATCAAAATAGCATTTTGATAATGACTTTTAAATGAACTGTTCCTTCTCACGTGACCATGTTGAAGCTATAGCGGTGCATAATTTGCTTACATTTCAATTCTGATTGAAACAGTGTTGTATTTGTGATTAATATTTAGTTGTCGTTGTAGCTTTAAAATGTTCACTGGTAAGAGTGATGTAACATGGAATGGCTACAATAAGACCCAAACCCAACAGCAACCCTTGCATTTCGTAGAACCTTCTAATTGCTAATAATAATTAAATTATATTTAATATATCCTTGTATCGCGACAATATGAAATTACAAAAATTTGTACTGTAGTAAGTTGTAATTCTAAACAACTTTCATTGATAATCTAAGCATTACCACATTTGTTTCGATTCTTTTTTCAACAAAAGTTGTTGTTTCGTCCCTAAAGTTGTTCTAGAAGTATTTTGAAGATACCGGCATTTCGTATAATATACTAGGTGTTAACGAGAACAGGGCCGCCCAACAATTAGAGTACATTATTATTATTTTTTTTTAAACCAAATGCAACTCCACGATTCGCATCCCACCCAGCTTACCCCGGCTCAGCACATTTCGTGCTATTCACAGGTAACATGCCCCACCCTTGAAAAACCCCATGCCCCAGACAACACAAACACCCTGGGAAAGTGCAGTGCTCAGGATTCAAACCTGAGCGACTTTGGTAGAATAACTCCGAAGCCAAGCGCTGCGGCCACTACTCTACCGCGGTCCCCTATTATTTAAATAGTTTTATTCTAATTTTGAACATGTGCAGAGTGTATTTAAAGTAAGACACACTTGGTCATTTTCTGCCAAATCGGAAATGGTACAACATTGCGATTTTTATGCATGTCTTATCTGTAGGAAACGTCACTTGAAGATGATAAAAGAAGTTCTGTTTCTGTTGACACCCAATGTATGGTAATAATTGGAATATCCTTTAG
Source organism: Limonius californicus (assembly GCA_014611495.1). Lineage (NCBI taxonomy): Eukaryota > Metazoa > Arthropoda > Insecta > Coleoptera > Elateridae > Limonius > Limonius californicus. The sequence goes on along the minus strand of JABXWE010020785.1, from coordinate 11,523 downwards.
ATTTCATTTTCCGCCTTTTATTAGTAGAGTACTTAAAATCGTCGGTCTCCCTGGGTTAGTGCGCCACGTCACTAACTACCTCAAACAGGGTTAAAGTGGCAGCAGGGTGCGGAACCGAGTATTCGGATATCCCCGCAATCATTTCCCATGCACAATTTATTTATTCTATTACACAAGTACTTGACTTTTCGAGGAAACTCCAGTTTGTTTGTGTTATTGTCTTCCATGTTTAAAGGTCGGTGACTTTTGTTATCACAATCAAACATGTGTATGGAATTGAGCAGACAACTGTTGTGGTATTTATCGGCAAGCGCGACGGGTGAAGCGCATGAAAACCGCCTTCATTAATTGCTATTCAAGGTGATTTGACGCCGACTTGCAACTAGTTCCGCATCTTAGTTTTACTTCACCTATTATTAGACGTGCTCTGTGCTTTATTTAACTTGCTGAGGTTGTGCGTGACTTCAAGACAGCAAAAAAATTTCGACACGCACATTTTGCGCGATCCAGCCATACTGTCGTGTAGAAATTTTGTATTGTCTTACTGGTAATTAATTTCATAAGTTTGGCTTTCTACATAGTTTATGGTTTTAGAGAGTCGTTTTGAAATAATTAGGTGTAAGTAATTGTGGTAGCCGATAAGGCAGTTTCATATAGAACTTTATTTTTATGACGCTGATAACGGCAAATAACATTTAACTTAAATGAGTTTACTTTGAAAATATTACGTAAGCGAATTAATAGAATTGTTTAATTTAACGTTAAGTGTTTGTTGTTTTTAGGTTTATCATTTTTTCTGATGACCGGAGTCATTACAATTGTAACAGTTACGTTGAATTGTACAAGAGCAATATTATCTATTTTATTTTAGTTTTTTCTATGGTATTCTTTAATGGTCAATTCCACAGGTAGTATCGTCAATTTTGTGGAGCCAATTAATAAAAAAAAGAAAGCTTAAGGATTATTTATAGGACCGGAAAACAACTTAATAATGCTTGTAAGTATTAGGAATTTGCAGTTTAGTACCACCGTTATAGCACTATCAAATCGTAAAATAGACGTTAACAGAAAACAACTTTTGAGTAGATAACATAAAAAAGTATAATTGTATGTATACATATAGGCACAACGGAAAATCGAAATTGTGTTTTTGTGAAATGTTATATCCATTGGTCAAAGTACATGTAACGTCAAAGCAAATCTCATTTACAAAAAATCTATTTCAGTAAGTGAAGCTTAACAGAAAATTTTCCACGAAGTACAGATTGTTGGCAGACCAGTGGAGGCTGCTGATAGCTTTGAATCTTGTAATCGTATAATAAATGGTTTTCTTGAAATAATCACAATACTTTCTTTGTTTCCATCTTTTCAAATTTAAAGAAACAAATTCTTAATCTAAATCCTTGAACAATGACGTTCGAAAATCTGTGCTATGTTACTGTGAAATTCGGGGGTTGCCAAAACAAATATTTGTATGATTTTCTAGAAAAATAAAAATTTTCCAGGGAGCAAACTCTCGTCATAAAATATAGCACCTGGCGTACATAAAGATAAAATTATTTTTGGAAGCGTTAACAATTCAGTTCACTGTCGTGCAATTTAGGAAATACCAGATCCAGACCTACCGCAAGGAATTCTTCAACAGCACCTTTCCAAGAACTCAACCACTTTATAATCGAACGGAAGTACCGAAATAATGCGCTTGAAAGCAAAGTAGATTAAAAATATACAATTTTACAAAACAATACAAATTAAGTGTTTTAATTGAATTTGTAAATAGGGTTGCCCTTGGGTTAAGTATATTCCATTCCGTCTTCAACTACTAGAGAGAGATATTTCTTCTTCCATTTAATAGCGGATATATTACATATATTATATATATTTTTCTTATCCAGCCCAATCAGACAATCTTCTTTAATCATACGACTATCGCATTTGTGGACGTCCTCTTCTCTTTGTCGTCCGGGGTCTCCATTGTTGGATTTCTTTCTTCCATATATTGTCTCTCTGCCGCATGGTAAAGCCAGCCCATCTCCATTTTCAATGATGCTGTGTGTTCGACGTCAATAACTTTTGTTCTCTATCTAATATCTTAAATTCTTAATCAGTTTTACGTTTAGCATCTGCCTCTGTATGGGTCTTTGTTCTTTAGCTAGCTTGGTCCATGTTTGAGCGCTATATGTTAGTTAGTACCCGCATTGGTTATAAATATTTCGTCCTAAGTGGGCTGTATTTTCCGACTCCTCGGTATCTTATTTTGTCTACCAAATGCTAACCACGCTAGTAGCAGTTTATTTCCATTTCTGCTGTTTGGTTTTGTTTTCCACATTTTATTATCTGTCCTAAGTAAATATACTCATCCACACATTGTATTTTGTGGTTTTCTATTTCTAGTTTTCTGTCTTTTGCGTGGTTGGTCAATATTTTGGTTTGCATATTCATTGTGAGACCTATTTTTCCTGATTTTTCTTCTAACTCACAGATCATCGACTTCAGTTCAAAGCCCTGAGACATCAACATGGTGTCGTCCGCAAATCTCAGATGGTTGAGCATTTGACCGTTTATCATAATAAGTTTCTCATCTCAGTTTGACTTTGGCTAATTAATGTTCATACCTGAATATGCGGTAGTTCCTGGTAGTTGGTAGAAGCTGTCGGTGGGGGTTATACAAACAATACAAATTAATGGTAGGATCGTGATGCTTAGGTTAATCAGATTTTGATTTCTCTAATATGTTGCTCGTGAAGCTGCACAGTTAAATGGATAATCTTATAAACAATATAAATTATATAATTAATTTTATATTAGATAGATTTGCGCTGGTATTAGGCAACTCCACATTCATTGTCAACCGTGAAAGTGTGATCCTGGGTTTTTTGTTGAACTTTGATGGCTGTATATGTTCTAATATAAATTAAATGGGCCAAAATTGATTTATTTTACAAAGTATTTAAATGAAAATCTGTAAAGAAGAAAAAGAATAAGATGATCTATAATTAATTTTGAAGTAAATTGAGTTGTCCGTATATTAAACTGCTGTACCTCGATCTTTAACCATCAGAGTGTTAGTGAAATATTTCATGGGTATATATGTAGTTGAAGCTGAAGGGTTTAAAACCGGTTGCTTGTACAAGCAACACAAGTAAAGTGTTGTAATTGATTTTTCATTAAATAAATTTTGAGCTCTATTAAACAGCAGATGCTCTTTCTTCAACGATCAGCAATTAATCGAATGTTGATTGCCCTAACATAGTTAAAGCTGAAGAAGTTTAATAAGGTTCATTAAATAAAAATAATGTAACTTCTTGGCTTCCACCTTCCAAAATGTGTTTGCCCCAGATGCAACTTTCGAACGGCTTCATGTTAATTCTGTTTTATGTAACATACGTGGGAGATAGTGTTAAGTAAAATGTTGTAATTTTTATAGTTAATCTGAAATTAATCTGTTATTCTATTTAACAAATTCGAACGACCGTAATACCTACCAAACCAGAAAGTTCGTTCAAGGCCACTAAGTGCCAAAAGAGAAAGCCGACAGGCCGCCTCTGTCCATATCTTAAACCTGATGCAAATGCACCTATGACTCATTTACAAGTCGCTGATAATTACACACGTAAACGCGCACCGATCGGTTATTGTACGTTTACCGTGGCAAAACGGGGATAAATCAGAGCCACAATCAGAACAAAGCAAATTGCTGTTAGCTGACCGATAACGAGCTTAATGTCTTCATTACTCGAGGAAATCCGCCCAAGTAAAACGCGTGGATGCTAACAAAGTCTGCTGGAAGTTGTTTACAACAATAACTGCAATCGGTCTTAAGAAAGACATTGATAATGTTTGAATTCCTCCGCATATGAGATCACCGGGTAAAGCGGTTTGTGGTTTGCCTAGACAAAACCCACAAATAATACCCTCTGGGAATGTCAGTTGTCAATGAAGTTGGACCTGATTGGAATTAAAACGAGTTTAAGCTGTCAAATCAATAATTCATTTTAAATAGTTAAAACCCACTCTAGTGATGTACTTAATGACCCCCGAATTGGTATTAATATGGATAGCAAATTAAGTAGGATTATATTACTACGCCTGTGTCTTTATGTTTTGTGGAAAGAAAGGAATTGGGTGAGGGTCTAATAAAAATCATTAAATCCGTTATTTATTATGTATTAATCCGGTTCTATTGTTTTTTAAGTGAAAGTCGATACATTAAATAATAATAAAGAACTGTGTGAATTTTCAGGTGGTAGTATTTTGAGGGAATGTATTCTATACAAGTATACACCTTTTCTTGTTTCCACCTATTTTGTTTTTCTTGGTGCCTTGTTCGCGTAAGCGTAATTGTAGGTTGCCACACGCAAAGACGATCTAGTGAATATTCAATTGGTTCATTAAAGTAAAATTAGGGCTAATGAATAGCCTTGGTTGGTAATGGAAGTGAGGCAAAAGCGGGCAAAGGTCCTTTAGTGCTGATATTCTTGCATAATTACCTGTATACGAGCAGCGGTTAATTCAAACATAAATTATGGAAATATCGTGATCTTCATACAGGGTTTCCAAAGATCAATAAATCGTTTAAGTGGGGGCGGTTTAAGTTAAAATTAAAACAAAGGAAAGAAGCCAAAATGCCTTATTTTAAGATTATGCTACTTTTTCTGTGGAGACAAATTTATTTATACATAGTTCGCATAGTTTTAAAAATTTGCTTTTACATAATTGATACAACTAATGAGGGAAGACTTATACCCCTCGATGTATCGACTAAGTAGTAGTTATTTACCAGTACGGATGCCGTAGACTTCCTATAAGACGGTAATTATATCCACTCTGTCACAGAAATATTGTAAACGATTTACAGTATCTCCAGAAACATTTAGGTGTTTAACCTTGTAGCAAGTGAATTCATTAAAATATCTAATGATTATATAAAAGGAACTTTAAATTTAAGCAAGTGTTGCGAAAATTGAGAAATTGATTTACATTGAACTAGTCGAACTTAATGAAACAGTTCTTGACAGGTAAATTACAGTTGTAACTTTTTTCCTCAGTAGGTCCAACCGACATCAAGGCTGGGTCTAAAATGTTGGTAGAAAATACCATACCAAACAAATAATTTTAGAAAAGTTCAGATTCAGGTAGTGAGGTAGCTCATCAAAGTTCATGTGTGATCCTTCTTTAAATGTGTATATGTCATGGTTGTTATTCAATATAAAGAAGGAATTTTTATTTACAGTAAAATCAAAACATATCCTGGCACAACATCTTAACACTAAAACACACGACATATATAACCAATGCTGCCCCTGTTATACTAATTAGTCTTTTGTGTTGTGTTTCGTTTTACAATTTTGGTATACTTAAATCAGTTTTTAGCCTTTCTGTTCCAATCTGTTTAGGGGTTACTCCATACAAAACTAGATGACCAATACATTCCTTGGATAGCTAAAGAGCTTGAAGAATATATAACTTTGAAAGGAAAATATACATTTCATGTTTTGATAATGTTTTGATACATTTTCATTTATAATTTTTGGTTTATCAGAAAGTATTTCTTTATATGGCTGATCATGGTATTTCTTTAGAAGCTCGTATATTCTATCTTGAAACTTACGATAAATGGTCTCAACTTCAGTTTCAAGTTATTTCCAGTCGCAACGGTTTTTATATTAAAAATTGAAAATTGATTTTAATGGCTCATTGAAATGGCGTGAAACCTCGCAGAAATGTTTTCTGAGCGTGATTGCAAGGTGGTACAAAGATGGGGTTGAATAGGTTAAGAATAATTCTGTCAGTTACACATATATGGGAGTAAATTGAAATAGTATAAAAATATTAACCCAAAAATCTAAACAAAAAATTCACAAACACTCAAAAGCGAAAAAAAAACTGAAAATCCCTACAAACACTCAAACTATACCCTACAAATCTTATAATCCCCACAAAAAATCAATGTCTACAAAAACTGAAATTCCTTATAAAAATTTATAATCTCAACCAAAACTCCAAAATCTCTAATAACACAAAAAAATTCCCACAAAAATACAGAGTTCCCCGAAAATCCCGGAAACTCCCATAAAAACCTGAAAATCGACACTAAAACCCTATAACAATTCCGAAATTCCAAATCCCAAAATTCTTAACAAGTCCCAGAAATCTCCACATATACCTAACATGAATGGAATTCGCTAAACAATACTGAGTGTTTGCCAAACAAGTGTGGCTATGGTAAACAAAATGTCTATTTGATCGTAGATCATAGTAGTTTTTGATATGTTGACAAAAATTCTTCTTAAACCGAATATTTGTTACAGTGTACGAGACCTTCATACATAATTATTCTACTTAATTTGGGAACACTGTATATTATTTTTTCCTTTAATTGTTCGTACCCCTCATTCGTCCATTGTTGAACCAAACAATTTCCACGAATTGTCAACAGTACGATAGCGTGGCAATCCTGTTCTGCGAATATGTTTACATCAACTTCCACCATATCTGTCTTCTTCCTATCTGTGGTTTAAATATTATACGCAGTAGTGTACGTCTCTTCCACAAAGTCACCGTAACAGCTTGTAATACGCAAACAAGCACTTTCGTACTAGTTAAACCATAGGTCCGTAATCGTTATTTGTGGTACACTTGAAGTTTAAACACAATGATTTCAAAACAGTTTCTTTCATTTTGTAAAATCCCGACACTCCTCCTTCCATTTATAAATCTTCCGAGTATATTCTGAACTGTATTTCACAATTTTAGCAACTGGTTCTCTGTTAAGAAAATTTAATAATGAACTCATGGATACTTATTTCTGGGAATACATTACGATTTCATCGCATTGTAATTATCTCTAAAACGTTACAATTTCCTGTTAATGTTTTCGGCACAAAGTTCAAAGGCCTGTGTTTTTAAGTGTGGCATTGCCAAATTTCAAAATGACCAGACAACGATATAATCACACGAGTCTAGAATCGTAGGTGGCACTTGAGCAAGGATCGTAAAACACTCAATTAAGTGTACGTGCAGTGACCCCGACAGTGTCACCGGCCTCAAGGTCGCGGGGGTAAAATTAACCAATAATTTCAAAGTCGCAAACTAGCTAACCAGCCACGCCAAAGAACCGCTACCTGTAAGTGTAATTTGCGATGGCGATGGTTATGAAAGGCATGCTGGAGTAAGAGTGATCGAGTAGGTGATGCCGTTTTCGGTTTCGTTGCATGATCATGGGCGGACATGTTTCCACCCACGCATTCTAAAACGGTTCACTCGACAATATAAAATACGCATTTATTAAAACATAATACAACAATTAGATTTGCATTCAAAAGAAGTAACTTCGAAAAACTGAAACTGTGATGTATGGTTCTTGTAATTCAACTGATTCATATAGTAGGTGGATTCCCAACTGTCCAAATTTAGCAAACGATCCTTTTAAAGGATTAAGCATCCTATATTATTAAGATCTGCTCGAAAGTTTTACGTATTAAAGCAACATTTTTAAAATAAAACTGATTTTGTTAATTTGCGTTAGGAGCAGTGCAAAGTCTTAACAACAAGATACAGTATGACCTACAAAATTTTGGGTTGGTTGTGGAAAAAAAACGTGTGATTCACTTAAACCATTTACCACGAGTATTTAATAGTTGAGTTGCTTTCTAGGTGCCTGCGGCTTTTTCCTGTTAAGGGTTTGTCGCTGTTAGTCCCTTTTCAACCATTTGTATGTCAGTCCTTCATCTGACGGTTGGTCTTCGTCTTGTCTTGCCTCTCGGTGACCAATTGAGGATGTTCTTCTTCCATCTTTCCCTATCCATTCCTCCAACTTGTCCGACTATTTTAATTCTCTATTTTTTAATGATCGCTGTTATGTTTTGCCGTATTCTTCGTTCTTATCCTGGATCTTCTTGTATACTAAAGGCACTTCTTGTCATGTACTATTAATTCGCCTGTTCTTATTTTGTCCCCAATTTTATTAGTACTTGGACACATTTCCCCTCCGTATGTTATAGTTTGAAATATGGTTCTTCGTTTCTTTCATGAGGTTTGTATTCTTGACTCTTCCATGTGCTGCTCGTATTTCTCGTTTCTTTTATATAATTTTACACCCTGCTTATATTTTTGCTGTATCAGAGATTATTGATTCAAAATCGTTGTCTACTCTTATTGATATTTGTCCATACAAATAAATAAAAATTTAAAAATTTATTTTCCCATTTTTTATAAATGGTAGCCATGGATCCAGCTATTGTTGGTGGTGCAAACGATTTTAAGAAACTTGTATTAAGATTGTAATCCCTGTAGATGCTGATTTACGAGGGGAGTTTTTTTATGATATGTACCTAAATATGAAGGAAACAAGTTACAGAACAAACAAAATTTTATTTTTCAACATAAGAACCATTAACGCTTACATACTTATTCCAACGCTATTCCAATAACGCTATGCCTTCGAAAAAAAAATCGTTTGATAGCTCTGCAAAATCCGACTCCACTGAGTTTTTCAAGTCCTCATTCGACAGAAAGCAACGCCATCTCAAGTGTTTTTTAAGTTTTGGAAAGAGATAGGTAATAGCCACAGGGGCCCAGGTCGAGTGGATGTTGTACTTCCTCAAAGTCGCATTCATCAATTGCTTCTTTAATGATTCGTGCTTTATGCATCATGAAGTTGTCCTGTAAAAGCACAGTCTTCTGGGCAAAATTGTGAGGTCTTTTCTTCCGTATAGGTGTTTTCAAATTGATTATTGTTTCTTTATAGACATTCCCTGTTATTGTAGATCCTTTTGACATATACTTAACCCATAAAATCCCTTCAGCATCCCAGAAAACTGTGGTTGTCACATTTTCCGCTGAGAATTGCGTCTTCGCCTTCTTGGATGGTGGAGAGCCCTTATGAAGCCATTGCATTGACTTCTGTTTTGTCGGTGGGTCCCAGTGGTATACCCAGGTCTCATCCCCATTTTAAAGAAGAAGTCCTCATCTTGGGATAAAGCCGCTAAATTATCCTTGCCAATTTGTCGCCTACACAATTTTTTTTCAGGGGTGAGCAGCCTGGGAATCCACTGTGCTTACAACTTGCTCATTCCCAAACTTCATGAAGGATGTTAAAAATATTTGTTTCTGATATACCTGCTTCTCTTGCAATAACTGAAACTGTCACTCGGCGATCAGTCAACACCAAACTTCAACTTCAACTTTCTTTATGGCCTCCTGCGCTCATGCTTCAAGAAATCTTCCGAACTTTAGGTCATCCTGAATGGATTCCCTGTCACATTTGAATTGCTTACACCAAAATTTAACTTGAAGATAGGACTGGCTATTTTCCCCATCCACAGCCACCATTCTCTCACAGATATTGTTTGGATGATTGCCCTTTTTGATAGAAGTTTTATGACGCTTTTGTGTTCAAGTTTTCAATCACTCATTTTTGCACCTCTTAACTCTATACAGAAATGAAAAATCTTAAGCGAGTTGTATCAAACTTGTAAAATGTCACAGAGACTTGATTGAAATATTTTGTTTTCCAGAGGAACAAGTAATTGCAGCAGCTGAACTCTATACTTTGATAAGTATTAAATAATTGTAGTAAATATTATAAATAGTATAAGGAGGCTTAAGGCTTAAGGAAAAATACACATCTGATTTTCCTCAACCAACCTTTATCAACATGTTGTTGACCATACTGTATTACTACTCCAAATTTGGACAAGTAATAATGCATCTACCTTAAAACTACTGCTGGAATAACAAACGCAATATTAAGGTGACATTGCAGAGTGGAATGGAATTTTATTAAGTGCTCTTTTTTTAAATAACATTGTTAAGAAGGATTTATTTTGTTTGAATTTCCTTGACCTTACATTCTTGACAAAAAAATTAGAACATGCGGTGAGCTCATTCGATACTACGATGTTGCGAATCTGTGATGTGCAGGTTGTTGGACTAAATTTTTAATTTCCTGATCCTGTTTTACAATCTAGGAACATCTGTTTTTCAACGCGGCGCGCGGCGGTTTAAATATTGTATGTGAGTTACATCGTTGTTTTGCAAATTTAGTGTTGCTCTCTGTAAAATATTCATGCTGTGTGTTTGTTGAAACTTATTGTGTGTTTTCTTTTCCAGGTAAGAAAACAGAGGTTCTGCTATTCATGTTTGATGACCTTATATCAACCTACATCGTAAGTTTTTATTTATGTTTTCTTGGGAAACTTTAAAATCTAATAGACTTTGATGATATTGATATAAATGCATTACTATGGTTACATAGTGTTAAAACAATGTTGAATCTGATGAATGGTATTAGAAAAGTTATTCAAACGAAAAGGGTAAGCAGTATAATAATAGTATAACAAACAATAAGCAGAGGTAGTTTTAAGGTAAAGTACAAATTTCACACATTGGAATTTGTATCAACTGTGGTTTGTTTATAATGCAGTATTGAAGCTTGAACAATTATTTTTTAATAATTACGATATAAAAAGGTGTAACCTGCATATTGTCGTAGTAACCTTAGCTATTTCTTTTGTTTACCACATTGGCAATTTTATAAAAAATCTAGTGTTAACTTATAATATTTTTATATCCATTATAAAAAGAAGAAACGAATGGTTCCTACAAAAAAAGCTCAAAAACAATAAATCGGGAATAATTATTAACAACTTCAAGAAGTTTGTTAGTTTTAAGGTGCCTAATATTATAAACCAGTTTTATTCACACTATTAATAGCAAAATATTGATGCCTCCAAAACATTGTAAATATATAAAGACCACGGTGACCGGTCGGTCATCTATGCTTAAGACTCACATCCCTATGAATATTCTCTATGTTTTTATTGTTTCTTTTTCTATTACCGGTAAACATTCACGTTATTCGTAAATATGTTTTTATAGTTCTGATTCATGTTGATTTCTTTGTAATGTTTATAATACTACACTCTACAAACATATTTATGTAACTAGTGAATCGTAAAATTGGAAATAATGAAGTTCGATATGGGTCTGTGATTAATTTTGTCTAATCAATATACGTATATTATTGAATGGATATTCATTTAATTTTTCCCATTCGGAATTGTTTAATGTACAGGGTTGCTCATTAGCGCTTCAGAGTTCTATATTGGCATTATTAAAATTACTTGGAAGTTTTTCTTTTTTTTAAGTAATGTAGTGCCAAAATGCGCACATTTTAAATATATTTTTAAATATACATGGTGATTCGCTACGGCGTTGCAAGGTATTATTTTTTTAAATGGAACACCCTGAAAATTTTTACTTTTTTGAATTCAGCATAAATTGTCTTTCCAACCATCTTCTGGTTTTTTTTTAATTTTTGATGAGGCTTTGCTGAGTTTATCTACAAAATGTCAAAATTGTGGTCGGCACAAGGTTTCACAAATTAATTCGGTGCGAGAGTATTACGAATAATTAAGAATACATATTTTGCGGTTATCTACCAAAACGACACAACCACCAAATATTATTTTTACTATACATAGTGTTTTTTAAAACCAGCGCAAATTTATTAATTTTCTT
>JABXWE010020784.1:0-23609 GCA_014611495.1 Limonius californicus | reverse complement strand
AAAATTAATAAGACCAGCAGCAGTCAGCTATATGTAGAATTAATTAAAAGTTTAATAAGTTCATCCGTTATCGGTAATACATGTTATAAATATCACTACTCTATTACAAATATGATTTTAATGACCAGACAGTGAAGTATATTAATGTACAATTATAATTAAATATCAATACATCACCCTGATGCGCATCTAGTTTGCAATTAAAAAGTAACTAATGAATTGAAAAATTATGAGTTGAAGAAAAATTTTCTCGTCTTGCGTGTGATTGTGTTGTGTATAATTATTTATATTAATAGAATTTAATTTTGGTCTGACAAAAAAAGTTGTGGGTTACTTTTCAATAAAACTAATGGGACCATAATCGACGAAACGGAAGTACACATCAGCAATATTGACTTTGTAATAGCCACTTAAACTAAATCTGAAGCGACTATTAAATTATACCCTATAACTCACAGATTCCTAACTTTATGTGTATAACAATAAGTTTTATATCGTTTGTTTAATTTAAATACGAAAGTTAAAAAATTAGAAATTCATTTAAACTACCCCAGAAACTACAATCTGGCAACAATGTAAATTTAAGTATGGCATCTAGGCTAACAGCTAACCAGCAGCTTGATTATACGATAAATTATTTGCCATATTTCCTACAATATTTAGTAAACCAACTATTTAAGTGAAATTATTTTTATTAAATTTTCCATACATTTCCTACAAAATTTGCGGGCGTCCATTATATACTATCCCTTCATACAACATGAAAATTTATAAATTATGATGAAGAGTGTATAAAATGATAAATGAATTTATATATTTGAAAATTGTTGATTTCGTTTTCATACAATCAACGTCTGTATTGAAAAGTATAAGGGCAGGACATCTGTGGGGAAGGCAGGGTACAGGATATTCAACAGCGGATGAATACAAGTCCCAAAAATCATTCAGATGTGCGTCTCGTCAAACAGGTAATAAGCATACAGTTATTTTTGTAACTGAGTTGCTGAACATTTACATTATAGGTCTTTCACATGGTTTGTGTCAAAAGGTTGTTCAAAAGTTGTTACCAGTAGATTTCGAAAAACGTCGAGAATATTGTACATTGTGTAACGAAAACCTCAGCCGTGAAGCAATGTTACACCTTAGTAGCTACGTAAACACCTAAAACTATCGTAGGTACGTGGCGTGGTCAACCGAAAATCATCATATATATAAGGAGACCTCATTACATCCCCTTAAAATTGTAATATCGAGAAAAAAATAATTTGGCCAGTTTTTTAACGAGAAAATCAATGTCGACAATTATCAGCGACTCTATTAAGGCCTTTTGTCGATCAGATAATTTTACACGATGATGAACGTCAGGTTCTTGCAGCAAGATGGTGTTCACACCACAGGTGCATCATTAAAATGTTTAAGGGAGTTCTTTGATGACGGAACCATAAGCAAAGATTTTTAGCCACCGCAATCGTCCGGCTTAACACATCTCGACTACTTTATGTTTTATCATCCTAAAACATTCGTATATGCAAGTAATCCACGCAATTGAAAAGTTACAGTTGGTAGCCATTTTTGAAAATATGAAGCACGAGGTTGTGTGTTTAAACCATGATGAGGAGCATTTATGATTTATTTTACTCGTTTAACTACAATTCCGTAAGCTGTCTTATGAAATTTAATTTTTTTACGTACAAGTTATTACTGAAATTACTTAAATTGTAAGTAAAAGTAATTCTGTAAAAGAAATGCCATACGGACATTTTTATTAAAAGCACACCGTAAATTTTTAGATTTCCCGAGGTAGTTGAAATATTATTGCATGCCACTGAAATTAGTCAAGAGCACATTAAATAATAAGCGGACAAGAAATAATTAATATGAAGCGGCACCTTCAGTCATTTTCGATCACACTATACTTACACTAATAAATTTAAAAAAATTTCAATATTTCTGATCTATTGTATTTTTAAAAATTGACTTGAAAGAATGTTTTCTATTTACATTATACAGAGTAACAGGTTCCTTAACAATATTATAGTTATTTAATATCTCTGTATATAACTGTCCTTGTTTGCCTTTATCCACAGTGAAAATGCGCACAAATCTTTATTGAAATCTCCCATTGATACTACAATGTCGATTTTATTTTCATTCCTCGTGCGAATTCTATTAAACTTAACAATAGGAAGAAAAAACAACAATTTTTTAACTTGGAAAGTCTTGAAACATAATGAAATACCATAAACAAAATCCGGGTTAGTAAGTAACTCAGACAATTAATTAAACTTTGATACAGCATTATATTTAAATTCCATCAGTTTCTTCATTTTTCCAATATCCACTATTTTCCCAGTCCTCACAGCTTATTTTCTTTATTTCGTTTTATTTTGGGAATAATTTATTCTTGATACATGACAATGCACCTGCCTATTCTGCACTGATTGTGAGGTCATTTCTCATTAAACACGGTGTTGCTAAAACTAATCACGCATTCCATTTACCTGATTTTGCACCTACACATTATATCCCTTTTCTACAGAGAAAACTGTTCTTAAGAGGAAACTATTTCAAGATGTAGTAGACATTAAAAAAATATAACTACCGAATTCAAATAGGTTTATTCGGACGCCTTTAGCAATGGTTTTCAAAAACATTTAGAATGTTGCAATAAGTATGTAAATGGACATCATTGGCAGCCTTTTTCCCATTGCTGGGCATCGGCCTCTTCTCTGCCACGTGTTTCTCCTCGGCGCTAAGATAGATATACAATGGAGCTTACTTTTATAAAAATCAAAAATTTTTCGTATTACTTAAATTGTTATTCCTCTTATTGTCTCAAGTAGGGAATTCAATTGTCAAACCTCGTACTAGTGTAGTACATTTCATAAAGTGACTATTCAAAATATTATTTACGATTAAAATCAAACACACATTTGCCACATATATAGCATTAACATGTCACCCGGTATTTTAGTTAATATATCTGATAGTTGTAACATCAATGAAACCCCACCGGTTGCTACTACCGAGAGTCTACTGCACATACTTGAATATAGTAAAATAATATTGTAACTAATGACAACAATTCACCATGATCAGATAATTATATAAAATATATTAAAATGATCAGAATGCAGTATTTAACATAAGCTAGCTAAATACACGCTAATGACTACGATTTGTTTACAAGTTTTTAATATACAAGATGTTTCACAACTAGTTTAATTATGGCACGATTATTAATTACGAAGCCATATCTGCATTCCCTAATGTCGACATTAACGTGTATGGTCAAAATTAAATATTATACACGGTGTTTCACAGCTACTGTAATAATCTTTGGCATTTCGTTGGTGCGGTCATTTTGAGTACAAAATTTCTAATAACCATACGTCATATTATAAGTAACTACGGAACTACAAGAGATCAAAATGTTAATGGCATAATTAATTCAAAATACCTTATAAAATACCAAAATCCTTAATATAAAGTAACAGTTAACAAAATAAAACACTTAGGAACAAACCAAACACATTTCTTTATTATAATGTATGCCCAAAATGTGCTCCTTGAACTTGAATACAAGCCTAACACCCACACTCGAAACATTACATTGTTATTTTTTATTTCATTTGAGGCATTGAAGTAATTGTCCTTTGATATGTATTTCAACATCTCAAAACAGCTGCTTTAGACATCCAGAGGATTTAAATCTGGAGATCATGGAGGTCACATGACGGGTACTCCACGTTGAATCCATCTATCAGGATAACATAGATCTAGCTATGCAGTTGCTTGCTTTCTGTATCTCTGAATATCTCAATAATATTAATGAAAATGAATAATTAAGACTAAAACGTTGCTGACATCAAATAGGATGGAGAACATGTGGATATATTAATTGGTGTTGTCTGGATGCATGGAGAGCACATCCATTGAAATTTCCGTCCGTAAACGAAATCAATATCAGTATATTCAGCAGCAGTAGAACCTTCCATTACTTACAAAAAAAAACTAGAAGTCAAGTGTTGCTGTAGAAACTGCAAATAATTAATTCAATTTTGTTTTGTATTGATTTCTTAAAGGACAATTGATATTAAGCTTCTCAATTAATTACGCCATTTAAATTTTGATGTAAGGTAGATTAGGACCTATTTTCCTTAGGCATATTTTACTCAAAATGACGGTATGAACAAAATGCCAACGTTTTTTACACTACCTGTAAAACACTCTGTATAATATTTTATTACGGCCATAAACTTCAATGTATTAGATACAGATTCTAATGCGGTAATTACTACGTATACAGACTGATCAGAATTACACTGTTTACATGAAATTTAAAAAAGTATGGCCATGGATTTACGGCAGCTACGGCTTCATAATTAAAAATCGTGCAATAATTACGAAACTGAAGAAAACTTCTGCACACAATTATCGTTTAATTTCCTGTACTAAATCTGTAATGAATATCTGCTCGATAACAGTGGGTTTTAATTAATTCGCATGCAGCGTGCATATTCCAACTACTTCTGCAAAATTTGCAATTAAAGCTGCAATATCGAACGGACTCGAATCGAAATGCAGATAGGTGCGCGAAGATAACCCGGTCCCTCAACATATTCATTAAATACCTAAAAAGTTTTTCAATTATTATTCTGTCAGCGCATAAAACAATGTCGGCACGCTCAGTCGGGGCGGCGAAGGCACTTGTTGAGCCCCGGATTGTGGGCAGAGCACCCGAAGTCGGTCGGCGACAGCGCCTCACCTCGCTGCTAAACCATTTCCAAGCCATGAAAGGATTTTCATTATTTATTAGCACTCATACTTTATTCTAACAAATTAGTTGTCTGGATGTACTCGTTTTAGTGGTTCTATGTAAATGGGGCTTTTATCCCCCGGCTATACACGTCGCAAAAAGCGAATTATTCCCCGACAGCTCTTGTTGTGACTCTCAGATACGAAAATACATGGCGGAAATTAACGATTTTAACAAAAAGCCATTCTAATTACTAGTTTCAACTCAAACAAGCGAGTGGATTTAGCTCTTCATTTGTGATGGCGAATGTTCGGATGTGAGAGATACGAAGAGAGATTTGTTTTTGCCGTTAGACAACAATGGTGTAATATAACAGAATATCTATCAAACCGTTTAGACAGTAGTAATTATACTGAAACAAGAATTGGCCAGAAAGCCGATGTCGAAAACAGCCTCCAACAAATTCTTTCGACATTACAATTTGTTGAATGTGCATCACACCCAAGAAGATGCATTCAGAACGTTTTTTTTTTGAGATGGTGAACAATACACAAAATGGATGTATTGTATTGGAATAGTAACGAAATTAGTTATATAAATATAATACTATGCAAGCTATTTTATTTTATATTTATAACCAAATGACAGACTTATACCTGCCTTCTCTGGGAGAGAGAGGGAGTTTTAAATCATAAATTTTTGTACGGCAGAAAATAACTACCTGACCGACAACATAGAGTGAAACCCCCGTAGTTATGTTAAAAAAATTGTAACGATAATTTTTACTCTGTATCAAATATTGAAGGACCACCGGTATCAAAATATCAAAAGCATATGTCAAGCAAGTGTCGAAAGTATCGTAGTATGTATTAGAAGTATCGAAGTAGATATCAAAAAATTATTAGAAGTATTACAGTAGGTATCACAAGTTCTGAAAGTGTCGAAAGTATTGTACTAAGTATCAAAACTATTAGTCTTAAGTATCCAGGTAGGCATTGAAAGTATCGTAGTATGTATTAGAAGCATCGAAGTGGATATCAAAAAATCTGGAAAGTGTCTCAAAGTATCGTAGTACGTATCTAAAGTATCGAGTAGATATGGTAAGCATCGAAACACGTATTAGAAGTATCAAAGTATTCAAAATTTCGAATTAGGTATCAAAAGTCGTGAATGTCTCAAAAGTATTGTTATAAGTATCGAATAATTAAAATAGATATCTTAAGTATTGAGGTAGGCCCTGTGAGAATCGAAGTAGGTAACAGAAGTAGCGAAGTATTGAAAGGTTCGAAGTAGTTGTCAAAAGTTTTGAAAACGTCTCAAAGTATCGTAGTAGGTATCGAAAGTATCTAAATAGGATTCTCAAACATCGAAATAGATATTAGAAGTATTACAGTAGGTATCACAAGTTCTGAAAGTGTCGAAAGTATTGTACTAAGTATCAAAATTATTAGTCTTAAGTATCGAGGTAGGCCCTGAAAGTATCGTAGTAGGTATCAAGCTTTTGAAAATGTCGAAAGTATTGTAGCAAGTAGCGAAAGTATTAAAGCAGGTCTCCTAAATATCGAGGTAGATATTGGAAATATCGAAGTAGGTATCTTAAGTATGAAGGTATTGAAAGTATGAAAGTATTGACAGTATCGTGGTAGTTATCCATTGTCTTGAAAGTGCCAAAAGTATTGTAGTAAATACCTTATATATTAAAGTAAACATCTCAAGGTTCAAGCTAGGTATTGAAAGTATCCAAGTAAGTATGAAAAGTTTTGAAAGTGTGTAAATTATCGTAATAAGTATAGAAAGTATCGAGGTATGTATTAAAAGTATCGAAGTATTGAAGTACTTAGTTATCGAAAATCTCGAAAGTCTCTAAACCTAAAGCACTGTAATAGGTACCGAAATTAACGAAGTATATATCTTAAGTATCGAGATAGGTATTGAAAAAATCTAACGTATCTTAAGAATTGAGGTAGATATTGGAAGTATCGAAGTATTGAAGCAGGTATCATAAGTACCGAAGAGGCATCAGAAATTTTGGAAATGTTGAAAATATTGTAATTAGAATCGAGAATATTAAAGTAGGCATCTTAGGTATCGAGATAGGTATTCAAAGTAACGAAGTAGGTATTATGAGTCTTGAAAGTGTCTAAAGTGTTGTAGTAGGTATTCAAAATTTTGAGGTAGGTATTGAAAGTGTCGAAGTATTGAAAGTATTGAAGTACATAAAAAAACCCTGAAATTGTCTAAAATATTATGGTAGGTATGAAAATACCAAAGCATGTATCTCAGGTTTCGGGATTGGTATTGAAGGTATGGAAGTACGAATAGAAAAAATCGAATTACCTATCTAAAGTGTCGCAATAGGTATGGAAAATATCGAAAGTATTGAAAATATCCATTCATCAAACACATCAGAACTATAAACTATAAAATTATCGAAAATATTCTACATATTAAAAGCACGACAAATATTACTAAAATACTAATCTTACTTATTTATATGTGTTTTATAAATTCCATAAGCTTGTAAACATAATCAGATGAATCATTTAGCTGTAAAGTATCAGCTTTTTATTAATCGTTATGATTGAAAAATGAATCCCTATTTTATGACAATAGATACAAATTCTTTATAAACACTGGACATTCAACACCATTTAAATATTTCTGCTTGATAATATCCATGTTACTGATAACCTTATAAAATATACATAAAATGCATATGTACTGCCTAGATGCGTACCTCGATACGATACCTCGGTATTTTAGATACTTCAACGACTCGATACTTTCGATATTTTAAACCATCAATATTTTCGATATCTCCATACTTTAGTACCTTCTATACTTTTGATACTTTCAACCCTTCAAACAGTACGTACTTCAATTCCTTTTCAAAAAAATCAACACCAACTTGATAAGATTTTATTGAATTAAATGGAGTGTTATCTTTTTTATGGTTTTCCCATGTTTGAGCTTGTGCTTTTTATATATCATTTCAGTTGTAAATTTCTATCAAACATCCGATCCATCTATTCCATATTGTGTATTTCTTTGTTATTTTGCAGAAACCTCTGATACCATGAATTACAGATGTGTTTCATATACTTTCCGAGTTAGATCTTAGAAACAGTCTAATCTCATTTCTGGTAGTATTTTTCTATCTCGTGTTACTCCTACCCCAACATCTATTTTCTATATACAGTACTTTTGTCCTGATATTCAGTATTTCCCATTTTACCTTACAATTTCTTTCGAAAATAGATATTCTCATTACTCCAGCAATATTTAACAAATTTGTGCTTTTGCTTTCCTTTTCATCTATTATAGTACGATCTATTTGAATTACACTTTTTCCTTCTATTGCCGCCCAGGTTACCAAACAAATAGGTTGATATTCAAATAATGATCATACTATAATCAGAACATCCATGGTACAAAACCAGATTAACCTTTTTCCATTGTCGTTCAAGTGGACTTACCAATCATCTATTATAATTAATTAATGATTATTAATTCTTTACATACATAAGCGAGTATCAGAAGTGCTCGCGTTATAAAGACAGCTATGGTTTCATTAAGTCAAGTAATATAGATCTATAATTTAAAGCACATTTCATGATATATAAACCATCAATTGCATCTAAATTAAATAAACTAAACAATCAAAACATGTTAATAGTACAACATCTCTCAGAGCTTCATAGATTCCTCATTGACTTTCATGCTGTTTTTAGAACAGCACTCACGGAAATTTATTTTGTAAACTAACACACAAATCGCAGAAACAAATCAGGCGTAAAAGTCGGCGTAAATCAAAAAAATTAAGTAAAAGCATTCGTGGGATTTGCGGATGGCAGTTTTCCAACTATTTCAGCAATGTTATTGGAAAGCGAGTGGGTCAGAAATCAGATTAATACAGCACATGCCGTCAAGTTCAGTGGTCAATTTCACGGCCTGTGCCTCCTAAAGATATTTTGACATAGGTTAGGTTACTTCCACATCGGTTAGAAAGCTACTCTAATGCAGTAGTTACTCATGTAGATATCGATTTTGTAAAATAGGGCGATTGAGACGTGCCTTTACCCTTCCTTCCTTCTACAACTTCTTTAAGAACTTCGAAACTGTACGTGAATTTTAATATTTGGAAATGTTTTATGTGCTACTAAAATTTTGTTTATTACCAAAATGATAGTCGCAGTAATAAAACCTGTTTCTATGTTCAGTTGACTATAAATATAATTTCATTTTCATTAATTATTTGATTTGTACAGTAAATCAACTCGCAATACGTTCGGTTAGAATTATAACTTTACTACCATTTCATTTATGATTTAAAACTTTGTACAGGGTGGTAGACTTATATAAATAAATTATTGGCCATATAAATTAATTATGGTCTTTACAAAAATGATTGATGAACCAAAGACATCTGATAACTTTTGTAGTATTTATGAAGCCATACCACAAGTATGTGCATTTATAATATATAAACATTCTTATTATAGTAGTCGCTTTGTGAAGTTTATCTGGTTTTCCAGCGTTCCAATTCGAATGTTTGTTAGATTTCTTTTATTCGTAAATAGCTCGTCTTACGCCACCTTTCGGTTATACCGGTTGTCACTGTTAAAACAGCCTGCACGCGTTTTGGAGGCTAAGAAATGGTTCCAAGATCGTTTCTCGGCTTCGCATGGCTTGCCAGAAGGCTCTCGTCAGAACACTGGCAAAATACACACGTGTTGTGTTCGGTGCAATAAGGGTGGGACCCAGATTGTTTCCGTAATTTGACGTTGTACCGTTTACTTGTAGTAAAACTTGACGATTAAATGCATACAGGAATCAATAACTGGTGTGGAGAATACCGTGTGATTTCTCTTACCGTTTCGTATGGATGAAATTAACCTCATTACCGTTTTTAAAGTTCCTTTAACAACGTAGGTATCTATTCCAGAAAAATCTCTGTGCCGCAGTATATCATTGTTTGGCGTTTACAATACGTACACAGGTATTTTCTCAGTTGTTCTTAGTTGCCCTATTTTTCGATCTGTTACAAAATAATGCAATCAGATTTATTTAATATATTTGTAACCATTGCTTGAAACCTATTACTTGTTGTTTTCTGTATTCTCTTTTTTGAAATTATTGTGTGATAGAAACTGAAGTAAGATGGAAACCCCACAAGGTTCGATTCCCTGTAAATTGACATTGCTTTCTCCTCCTAGTGCTAGCCGAAGCGCCCGGATCATCGGTTTGATTCCAGCTGACGAAAACGATCGTTTAGCCTGTAACAGCTTTTCGAAATGGAGATTGTAAATAAATGTTTTGATGTTATGGTAAAACTACCGGTATAGCCGTCAGAGCATGCACATAACACACGTAGCGTAAAGAGATTATATATGATTTTAGTACTGTTAAAACCAGAAGAATCAGAATAGGATATGAAAATAGTCTAATGTTAGTACAAAAAAGGTTTACTCAAACATTTGTAAAACTGAACAAGGAAAAGGCTTTTACCCAGATCTTACTATGAAGTTCGCACGCTAAATTTTTGTTGTTTACTTAACCTTGAGAAAAATAGGTTCGTTAGAAATTAGTCGATACCTGAAATTGCGTTTATTTATTTGCTTAATTCACAAATACACAAATTTAAGGTAATTGTATATAAAATAAAATTTCAAGAATATTTGTAGTGGCAAAAGACCTTAAAAGAAAATACAATTCAAGACAAATAAAATAATGATTCTAAGGTTATTATTGCTATAAAGCAGACCCATAGACTATACTAACGACAGTTTATTGTATTTAACCTTATGTGAAGAAATTCTTTAACGAATGCATTTCATTTAAGTATTAATATAAGTAATAAGTAACAAAGTTTGTGGTGGTAGCTCAGTTGGCACAGTGCTCGCTTTGTGGAGAAAACGTCAGTTAAGGCTTGGAACCGTCCCCCTGCAATACCACCCACCGTACAATAATTTTGTGCTGCAACCAACCACACACAATTCTCAACCTGGTTGGCAAGCTAGGATCTAAAAGCTAAAGTTTTGAGGATAAACGGTAGGTCCTGTGTTTCAACCTTAGCGCCGAGGAGAAGCAGGCGCGCAACAGTGAAACGAAGAAGTTATTGTAGATGATTAGTATAAAAAATAATATGGATTTTTTTGTAACCTTAAGGGGATCTCACAGCAATTTTCTGAAAATGTAAATATCAATTAAGTAAATTCTCTATACTTATTAGTAATAGACATACGTCATTTAAACTCAACCCATATAGGTTTAATTCTTTTCAAAGATTTAGAATCACGCTGTATTTCACCGCATAGACAGCAAAGAGAAATCTTGTAAAAATGTAATAACGTCACTATTCCAACACAGTAGACCTAAAAAATAATAAAAGTTATTCTGCATAACCTAATTTAGAAATACACTGGGTTATATATTCCTCTCTAGATATCATGAAGAGCAAAAAAATTGCAAACTGCGCCGCTGATATTAATACAGACGAATGTAGTTTTCTCCAATGTTGTCATATTTGTATAGCATAGAAGCCCATTCCCAAGAGCAACATAAAACTAGTATAAAGTTGGTTGACATTTAGAGATAGATACATAGTAATGTATATCTGGCGTATTGGCCTAACAATGTCGCCAAATTATGTTATCTGGAGCAGACGTTTCCGACTTCCTTACACATAAAAGAAAAATATGTGCGCTCTTAGGTTTTGCGACAACAGCTATCTGTATAGGACGATATCATATGTAAGTCGCTTATCACTTTTGTAGAAAACCTTTTTTCTGCTTGCTAGTTTTTAAGACCACTATAAAACCGTGGATGTTTTTGAAAGATCTTACAGCCTCTTTAGACATGTTCTCGTAACAACAACGCCTACAACCCTAAAGCAGTTATTTTCATGATACTGTAAAATGTAAAGGGCTCTACACATAGTTACAAGAACGATATCTGTGGAACAGGCCGCTTCACAAAATTCAGTTATCTTCGCTGGATCCTAAACGTAGAAAGTGAATCTTTCGAGACCCTACGTTTCATTCTTGTTTTCCTACATCATATGAAACTAGTAAACAATATTCAACGGCCTCTGAGGGGTGGGCTACCAATGTGAAAAAAATATATTAGGTTTGTTCTGATACCGTATTATGCTTAGCACGTCATCGCTTAGTAAAAAGAATCATAACCTCACTGTACGCATGTTATGTCACTCGCAGACATGTTACCTGCACAACACACATCCAAATAATTTTTACACAATAAGTGCAGTATGAGGTCGAGTTTTGTGACGTCACGTCCTAGTGCTACATTAATATTTTCATACGGTGGGTAGTAAAATATAATCCTTGTTAATTTCCAAACATCTACGATCTAAGCTGGCTCTCAGAGTAGTAAAATATGCGGTCGCAACATTTCAAATCTACCAAAAATTAAATATTAACTTTCTAACAGTTTAAACTTTTTGATTGCAATATAATTAGCAAATATATCTCGACGCCTTTTTTTTTAATATTATAGTTTCGTTAATTAATTAAATCTAAAAAGTGTGATTCACACAACGCTGCAAAGACCTTGGTTATTACTAGCATCACATTATACTACGTTCTCTATAGGCCTACCTGGGAAACGAAGAGTTTTTCAATCATCGTTTTTCCATAACGGCCCTTCAATGATTATGAATGTACAGATAGCCCTCCGTTTGCGACTCAGTTTCGTTCCTGAATGTGCCAGCGTATACCGAATCGGCGTAAAGTGAATTCAATTACAATAGAAGTTATTGAGTTAAGTTCTGCGCCGTCGTAAAATATGTATATGAAATATATCATTATTAAATTTAAAGCTTTAAAACTGATGTCTAATTATGAAATATATGTATATATAAAATAAAAAATACATATAGGTATAGTTGCAAACAGTCTATGGAGGTACGTTCATATTTCAATAGACATTAAGATATGTTTGCTTATCTTCTATTATTCGAATCATCACCTTCTTTTCAAACGTGATTAATGTACGTCGTTGTTTAGGCCATTTTCAGCTAATTGTAGTGCCCTTTTCCTATTAGACATGCTTTTCTATTTCCTCAGTTTAAATAATTAGATAGACTTCAATAACAAAACTATGTTTGATATACGTACGTTGCAGCAATGTTATAAATATTGACAACGCGCCGGTGTAACCGTGGAGCGGCGTTAACGGAACCGTCGTAAATCGAAGGCTCCCTAATACGACAGTATAACATCTTAACATTTCAATATCTACACATGATTTTGTAGCAAAGGGCTAAAAATATCTTTTAGACTCAACTCTTAAACATACATTTACAGTTTCAGAGCTACGATATACGTTAAGAGAGTCTGTCTTTCGCCTAATTGGTTTATTTTTCCGAATCAATAATATATAAATTCTTCTAATCTGTTTCTTTTCCTACCATTGTCATTTAACTGGGTCACGTATGACAATTAAAAGTGTTAATTAGCAACCCTTGTACATTTCGTTAAATAATAGTGCGTTAATAAAAATTTGCTCTAACCCAACTTTTAAAATTGTATATTAAATAGTCACGATACGTCTTTCATTTGAAATAGTTATCCTCTCCTTAAAATATAATCAGTTGGGATACAGGAAGGAAGCGGTTTGCAACCTTTTAAAGTTCAAGTACCGCTACTGAAATTTTAAAACCATGGCTGTTCCCTGAGGAGGGAGCTAGCTTTCCTTATTCCGTTTGATGTACTGTTTTCAATGGTCGGCTTTTAATAGGTTGATATCTTCCAGTTTCATGATTGTTTCAGTATCACGAAATAACACCACAATAACGAAATGTCTGCATTAAGTTTACCACGAAAGGTATATGTTTCGAACTCGGCAACCAAATCATATTACTAATTGTAATTATATTATAAATGAACTAAATTAATAAGACGACAATGAAATACCACATATATGAACAAAACAGATCTTGGAGTGCATTTTATACCAGAAAAAAAAACAATAATTTTAAAACTGATTCTTAATAATACGATATTAAACTAACTGATAATGATTGGGAGAAATACGTTGAGAATTATTTTATTAAATTATGTAGACCACCATTTGTTCATGTTCACTCATTTATTTGATTCTTTTTCAATAAACATTTTATATTCTCAGAAATAGGCAAATAACAAATGCCATTAAATACTTGATTGATAGTTTCAGATGTTTACATTTTACACATAGCAAAAAGTTATTACTCTAAATATCAGCAAACTATTTTCTTCCCTGTCTACCTATTAAGCCCTACTCAGGACTAACCTAGAAGAGTGTTGCGAAGAACAAAAAAAAAGAAAACAATTGCCGCTTTCTGCGCCTGCAGAAGAACCATAGGGATTACCTGAAACCTCTCTCCAATAATACTGTTGTAGTTATACCCAACCATGAGCAAACCCATGGTTCTGATTTCGTCTCTGGTATGGTGGCCTGAAGTGGCAACTATCAATATTTATCAGCAGGAAGTTGAACAAAATCCAGAGGCGAGCAAAGTATTAGCATTACTGATTCCATGAGAATTACAACTGCCACATTAAAACAATTCCTGAGACTACCCCTCTAGATTTTCTGGTAGTGACGGAAGCTGCTTACAGGGTATAGCGAACCAGCAATTGGGAACTCGGGACACAGTGCTCACTTCTATAAGGAACACCATACGCTCCTCCACAATGCACTCAGACCACATGGGCCAAAGGTACACGCTTTAGATAACATTATCTGTCCTACACCACTCTAGAAAAGAATGGGAGTAGAACAGAGAGTGATTAATCGCATTTAATAGACCTATATAGTACACAGGTGGATTCAGGAAGGATGACTTGGCGGGTGCTGGCGTCTATGGACACAAACCCAGCACCAAGTTAACCCACCCCTTAGGAACATCTACAACGATCTTTCATGTAAAAGTCTATGCACATCGACCTGTGCCGAAGAAAACATAGGTCACTCCTACATAAAGAAAAACCTCAAGGCTGGCATATAAGTATTGAACCTCCTTACAAACCCTGGCCACCAACACCGTTGTAACACTACACTGGATTCCTGGACATGCCAGTATTGTCGGGAATAAAGAGGAAGATACTCTGCCTAGAAGAGAAGCGGAAAGACCCCTCATTAGACGAGAACCTTTACTCGTAATCACTGTCGATACCATACGATGGGAGATTCAACAGTCTCTCATCAAGAAACATTCCCGCTTCTGGGAAACCCAAACCTGTAGGCAAGCGAAGCAATTTATTAAGGGTCTATCTCCTAAAGCATCCAAAGAACTGGTGAATTTGAACAAAGGTCGATTATCTCAAGATTGTGAGAAGCCTTCTGAAAGGCCACTGTACTTTGAAAGAATATATAACGACTATTAGCATTGGAAACAACGTTCTCTGTTGTAGTGCGCAGTAGAGAAAAAACCTCATATCATGTGCTGTATGAATGTCCAGCTTAGACGACACCCAGGCACCGGCGCATAGGGCTTGGATTGCCGAACTCTGGAGACATATACGAGCTTCCAGTAAACAGTATCTTAGATTTCCGCAACATAACTCGGTCGTTCAATCGCTGATACTAGTAACTACCTAAGTATCAGGTCCCCCGGGACCACAGTAGCATAACAACAATAGCAAGCCCTTGTTGATATTTCAATGTTAATAATTCAACCAATACGTATTTGTTGATACACTGAACAAAACGCGAAAGTGAAGACGTTAGAAATATTAGAATTTATAATCGCGAGAATCTCCAATGATTGCAGATAACATGTTGGGAACCTCTATAGTAAAATATGAGCTGAATTAATCTCAGGCATGCAAATTTTGATTATAAGAATTAATGCAATAGATTAGATAGATGTAGCGCTGGCTTATATTCTTATAGACAAAACTTTTTCAGCTGTTTTACTTATTTCTTTTTTTCACAGGCACTATTTTTGATGAGTACTATTTTTTAAGGATACAATTTTTGATGCAGACATCACTACTCGGCGCTATCTTTTTGGCGACTGTGTTACTCTGCGCTATTTTCGATAGATGCTATTTTTACTGACGCTATTTTAATTAGCGATATTGTTACAAGGTGCTATTTACGACGGCGGTAGTTTTGCCCGTCACCTTTTTATTCTATGCTGCTTTTGATAGGCGCTATTTCTGATAGCGCTAATCTTGTAAGAGGCGATATTACTTGGCGCTATATGCAACGACGCTAATTAAGTTGGAGACATTTTTAGTAGGTGCTGTTTTTGATAGGCACTATTTTTATGGCGCTCTTCGTCATAGAATTATTTTTACCCGTCATTATATTCTTAGACATTCTTGCCCAGTGCGACAACGCTATATTTGTTGGAAATTTTAATACTTGATGGTAATTTTGTTGGAGATATTTACGTTCGGCGCTGTTCTGATGAACGCTATTTTTGATAACGCGTTTTTTGTTAGAGGCATTTCTATCCGATGCTATTTTTGATGGCGTTAATTTTGTTAGAGACATTATTACTTGGCGCTGTTTGCGACGATGCTAATTGTACTGGCGCTGTTTTTGATGGCTCTAATTTTGAGACGTTATTACATTTACGACAACATTAATTTTGTTGGAACCGTTTTTACTCGCCGTTGTTTTTGATGAGCGCTATTTTAACTGAAGCTATTTTTATTAGCGACATGGATTTCTGGCGCTATTTTTAATAGTGCAATTTTTTATTACGACCTTTTCATTCAGTTTTTCGTGTGCACTATTTCCGATGGCGTTAATTTTGTTGGAGACGATATTACTTGGCGCTGTTTGCAACAACGCCAATTAAATTGGAGACATTTTTAGCCAGCGCTGTTTTTGAGGATTCTAATTTTGTTTGATACGTTATTACATGGCGCTATTTACGACAACATGAATTTTGTTGGAACCGTTTTTACTCGCCGCTGTTTTTGATGAGCGCTATTTTAACTGAAGCTATTTTTACTAGCGACATTGATTTCTGGCGCTATTTTTGATAGTGCTATTTTTTATTAATACCTTTTCATTCAGTTTTTCATGTGCACTAATTCCGATGGCGTTAACTTTGTTGGAGACGATATTACTTGGAGCTATTTGCAACAACGCCAATTAAATTGGAGTCATTTTTAGTCAGTGCTGTATTTGATGGACGCCATTTTTATGACGATCTCTTTCTTATCGGTATTTGTACCCGGTACTATTTTTGATGGCATTATATTTATTAGAAATATTATTGCCCAGCGCGACGACACTATATTTGTTGAAAATTTTAATACTTGGCGGTAATTTTCTTGGAAATATTTGCTCTCAGCGCTGTTTCAAAAGGCACTACTTTCAATATCGTTATTTTTGTTAGGGACATTTTTACCCGATGCTATTTTTGATGGCGTTAATTTTGTTGGAGTCGTTATTACTGGGCGCTATTTGCGACGACGCTAATTTTACTGGAGACATTTTTACTCGGCGCTGTTTTTGATGGCTCTAATTTTGTTTGAGACATTATTATGTGGCGCTATTTACCACAACGTGAATTTTTTTGAAAACGTTTTTTCTCGCCGCTGTTTTTGATGAGCGCTACTTTACCTGAAGCTATTTTTATTAGCAACATTGATCTCTGGCGCTATTTTCTATTATAATCTTTTTATTCTGTATTTCATGTGCACTATTTCCGATGGCGTTAATTTTGTTGGAGACGATATTACTTGGCGCTATTTGCAACAACGCTGATTACATTGGAAACATTTTTAGTCAGTGCTGTATTCGATGGACGCAATTTTTATGACGCTCTTTTTCTTAGCCAAATTCTTACCCGGTGCTATTTTAGATAGCATTATTTTTAATGGAGATATTATTGGCTAGCACGACACTATATTTGTTGGAGATTTTAATACTTGGCGGAAATTTCATTGGAAATAGTTACTCTCAACGCTGTTTTTAATGTGCGCTGTTTCGAAGAGCGCTACTTTCAAGATCGTCATTTTTGTTAGGGAAATTTTTACCCGATGTTATTTTTGATGGAGTTAATTTTGTAGGAAATATTAATACTTGACGCTATTTGAGACGATGCTAATTTTACTGAAGCCATTTTTACTCGGAACTGTTTTGAATAGCTTTAATTTTGTTGGAGGCATTATTACTTGGCGCTGTTTGGGACGACGTTAATTTTGTTGAAGACATTTTACTCGGCGCTGTTTTTGATGGTCGCTATTCTTGATGACGCTATTTTTGTGATGTTTTTACTTAGCAGTATTGTTGATGACGTAGGACACTTTATTACCAAGCTCTATTCGCTACTAGGCGCTATTTTTGTAGACGCTGTTTTTGATGGCCCCACGGCTTATGACTATTTTAATACAACCTGTAAAAAATGACCATATTGACATAGAAAATAAAAGGTAGCGCCTCAAACAAAAAGCTCTTAGAGTAAACTAAATTAATTTGCATCTATTACTATTATCAAAGAAAGATAGAGAGCTTCGTGTGTTCAGTATTTTATTCGAGACTGGTAGATGTAGTAAGCCGAGTAATTTAACACCTACTTATTCACTGAACCACAAAAAACAAAATTAATGAAGTGAAAGGGAAAGAAGATAATTAATTAAACACCAGAACGTACTTAAAACTTGGAAAAACGAATTTCTATCCCAAATCCCTTCTCGGTTAGTTAATTAGTATTGAAAAATAAGCTGAGCAATAATGACAGGCATTTTCAAGCCACATAACATATCTTTTCAACTAATTTATTGCAATGGAATGAAAAGTGGGAAACTTGTTCGGCGTTCAAAGAACATACTTAAATGTTTCGTAGGAAAATGAACACTGTACATAAATTTTCCAAGAAACCTCCGAACTATTAAGAATTTAATTAACCACACTTTCCTCAAACATTAAAGGATCTTTAAGATCCCCGAAATCCTTGGAAAACTTAAGAAATCCTTTGTGTGCCATTAGACAGTGTAAATGAGCTTACAGCTGTGCCGGCTCTACAAAGACAACATTTTCTGTTTATCTCCCTGATTATTCAGGTTCCTTCCGCTCCTATTCACAAACAGTGTTATTGTTAATTATAACTAAGCCGGTCAAGCTCGATTTTGAATAATAATCTTCTCGCAGACATCGGTAAAATCGTCTTGACAGTTGGACCCAGAGGGAGCCACTGTACCGGTTATAATTAGCCCGGATTAGTTCAAGACTCGGTATTGTGGTATCAATTTAGTCAATTACCTTGGCTGCCCGGAGCTGCCGCAAAAGCAACGACATTAGCGGGCGAAAAGGTGTACATAACGGACTTTCCTTCCATTCAAGGACGACGAAGCATTAAGCCCAAATGGCTTGTATAAATCTTCCGTCGAAGTCGATCCAAAAGGAACTTCGAGCCAATGTTCTTGAGCCAACTCTATTAAAATAAAGAATTTTGCCTAATACAGGATTTCCGGTGACCCGGAAAGTCTCGAAAATAGGAAAACGCCGGATAATCTGTTTTCGGGGGCCTAAGCGGAATGCTTTTCCATTAAATAAGGCTCGTATAAACTTTTGCGTTTACCCGAAATACCAACTGCGTATACACAAAATTTGAAACTCGTGTTCTTTAAATATCTTAATTCAAAATACGCGCCGGGCTGTAAGTTCGTAAAATAGAGTTTAACTGTCAGGAGAAATTATGGAAATGTGTAACGTAACTAATGGGAAACTTCGCCTTTGTTTTAAGCCCGAATCTCGTCGTGGTTGCTCAAACTGGAAGGTTTCTGTAGAAACTAGAACTTTATTGTCTGTTTCGTATATCATCTAATAAATAATTGGGAAAGTTTAGATTATAAACCCTCTTGGCTTTGGATATTATTAAAATTGAATAAATAGTAACGAAAACCATACAATGACTACTTGTATTGTTTTTAAATAAATATTAGTTACAGAGAAATATTTAAAAACTCGAAAATACGAGGGGTATTTTTTAAATAAGGTCCGTTTGTGAATGAGAGTGAGAATGACGCGCGATTGCCGCAGTGCGCTTGCGCGTTTGTTCGCAGCATGCTTTGCGCGCGTTTAGATGCCATTTGCAGCCGTATCGTCTGTCTGTGTGCTGAGCTGTAGAAGTTTATAATGTTTAAGAAAATTGAGTCGTCCGCCGACTGTGAGATAAGATCTGTAATTCGATTCTTAAGTGCAAGAAGCTTGGCAGCAACGGAAATTCACAATCAAATTTGTGAAGTTTACGGTGATAATGCTATGAGGGACAGTAAAGTTCGTAAGTGGGTGAGAATGTTCAAGGACGGGCGGGTTAATGTGCATGATGAGCCACGCCCTGGCCGACCTCTGATTTCTGAAGATTTAGTTCGTGATGTGGACAAACTTCGAGAGGACCGACGATTCACGATTTCAAAGTTATCAATTGAATTTCCACAGGTTTTAAGGTCAGTTTTGTACACTATTGTTTTGGAGAAACTGAAATATCGAAAATTGTGTTGTCGGTGAGTTCCGAGACTGCTTTCTGACGATCACAAAACAATAAGATTGGGCTGTGCTTTACCGTGTTTGACTCGATACAATCAGGAAGGAGATGAATTGTTGGATCACATCGTTACAGGAGATGAGACTTGGGTGTCTCACATGACTTCTGAGTCCAAGCAACAGTCAATGGAATGGCGACACACATCGTCGCCAACCAGAGTGAAAGCCAAACAGACAATTTCTGCACGAAAGATCATGGCAACTGGATTTTGGGACAGGAAAGGGATTTTGTTAGTGGATTTTATGCTGAGAGGCACAACAATCAATTCTGATGCGTATTGTGTGACCTTGAGAAAACGTGCCATACAAAACAAGCGGCGTAACTTACTGTCTTCCGGTGTGATGTTACTCCATGACAATGCAAGGCCACATATTTCTGCACAAACACAAGATCTAATCAGGTCTTTTGGATGGGAACAACTGAATCATCCACCTTACAGTTCAGACCTTGCACCCAGTGATTTTCACTTGTTTCGGTACTTAAAGGAGTTCCCTGGTGGTCAATGGTTCAACGACGACGAAGAAGAAGTCAAAACTGCAGTCATGGATTGGGATTCTTCACAAAAACTTGTTGAGCGGTATAACAAATGTTTGAACAAAAATGGAAATTATGTAGAAAAGTATGTAGAATATGGAAAAAATATATTTTAATGATATTTACAGTATTTTCCTTCTTATTAAAAAATGGACTTTATTTAAAAAATACCCCTCGTATATAACATACCTAACATGAAAAGCTAACCCTGTTTATACAGTGTGACCAAAATAATAACCCTAATCGGTGTTGCATAAAGAAAAAATTACGTGTCTTAGATTAGTTCATAATTTGCGCACAAACTTTGTTCCCAGAACTTCCACAATTCGGTTTCCCATAATTTTTGTTCGCACAGTATCTAAGAAAATGATTTGAAAAGGATTATGAGAATTTCAAGTAAATCCTATAGAAATGTACACAACCAATAACAAGTATGCAAATACCGTTCTCAAAAGTTTAAACCTTCAATAAAATTATGAAATTAATTTTTGAAAAAGTTCTTATATCCATAGTTCAATTTGATTTAATGATAAAATTTCGAATGTAAGCTTTTAATCACATATAAACGTCTTTGATTTCTATGAACTTAAAGAAGGGTTTTTTCCAAAATGTTTTTTTCCGTGGGTAGGTATGTACGAGTACAGGGTATTTCTATGAATACTAGCCAGCTAATTACTTCTGTCTATTAAAAGTATATTCCTAATAATAACATTATGTGGATAGAAGATCCTTATGGAAACGCTAGCAGTTTTCGTTTTTTCTCTTACGTCTACCGTTTTTAAGAAATAATTACCCACTTTGTTATTTCAAACAGGACACCCTCTATGTATTATATTTTTTTAGAATCTTCGTGAAACTCTAAATCCAATAATATATGTATTTCATGTGTTATTTTTATGCAACTTTTTCTTTTTTAATTTTCCTACATTGCAATCTAATATCCCAGCGTTAAAAATATATTTACACTGGGTTTTACATTTTTATGACTCCCTATATGTAAAAAGCAATTACGACAGCTTAACGCCTTCTAACAAAAATTTAGTGGTCTGAATGTCACAAATAAGATACAGTCCAACTAAAATATAACGAAACCTCTGGGACTGCAAATTTTGCTTGTCATATCCATTAGTCCCAATGCGGAAGGTTAGTAGTTCTAATCCCGACTCGATGCATGGCGGACGGCCTACCCAGTAGCTTAAAATAATTAGCTGTCTGCTTTCGCATAAATAAGGAATAATAATGCGGTTGTCAAATGCATAATGCCCACCACGTGCCATGAATTTGACATAAGACAACTGGGTGTGAGAGCAAGGATATGGGAGCTCTGACTTTCCACTTTAGAGGCCAACTTTCATGGCGTGTAGAGTATCATCATTATATCTATTACACATACTATCCCGTACAGTAATTTACAATATTAAAACACAAAACATAAATATATTTCCACACTTAAAAGTTTCCAAATAATGGATTTTTAGGTCTTCTTTCTCTTTTAATAAATCTTAAAGATTTGGTGTTTTCTACATCTAAAATCCCTAACATTAGGCTTGAAAACGTTTTACAGATGCAAATATTTCGACATTACAATACATAAATTTATATAGTAAACACTGCAAATCCAAACATTTACCTTGTAAATGTTTATTATATCCTGGATATCGTTATACCCGAGGTCGTCTTAAATGCGTTAAACTATACAGTAGGCTCAGAATTCAGAACAAAAGAAATATACAGTGTGTTCCGTTTAAAATTTTAAAAACAGAGGGCGTAGGAAAGTAATATCGTATACAATTTCGTATATAATTTTCATAACTATCTCGAATAGTTTAGGAATAATTAACTGGTTAGGATTAGTAAAAACACCCTATATACATATATATATATATATATAAATTACAAATTAGCAACAAATTCGCGATATCGATGACCTTATATACATATATACATATATGAGGTCGTCGATATTGTCGATATGGCAGCTAATTTGAAATTTGGGTGTTCATTAAAAATTCATCGGTAAAAATAGTTTACGGAAATTATCACGAATAGCATATTTCCAACTAGCTCTGTATAAAAAAGTAAGATCGGGCTAACAAAACCTATATAATTACATACTTCTTCAAGATTATTAATATAACATATATTGCTGATGAAGTTTTCGTTCCTTCATATTTTAAGCACATTTTTCTTCTTAATTTTGCGTATGATTGTTCGAATGAGTAAGTAATAAATTATTCAATTCACAATGTGGCGCATGTAGCTGGTTTGAACAACTATTGATAGAATAAATTAATCCCTCTAACTTCACCTATAAAGCAATTCCGTATCCCTTCCACCTGTCTTAAATATTAGTAACAACAGCGCCTCCTACATAGGACACCCATCAGTATATATTTGTATACATTGTACTCAGATAGTAAATTGATGCGAATAAAAAAAATAGCTGAACACTGTGTATTGTATTTTTGGGATGATATTTTCTACTACCCTGCGTTACCAAAACAATCTGTGACAAAGCACTATTCCTCTGGAAATAATAATATACAAAGCAAGAAGTGTAGAGTTTAATAATATACCTTTAACAATTCAATTGAATAAAAAAAGTATCTAAAACTTAATTGTTTTAATAAACAATAAATACCCAAATTTTCTGCAATATCTCTACAAATTTAAATAAGTTTGCTTAAGTGAAGCACAAAGAGTAATCTAATACTGTAGTTTATAAATCTAAATTTTAAAAATCCAGGAGTATTAATACAGAAACAACCTAAGACTTAAGACAATCGTAATACTGAGAGG